>PITA01012620.1:0-61150 GCA_004023965.1 Spilogale gracilis
TTTTTTTTTTGGATGAATGAATGAGTGCATCAGTAAGAATGACTGGATCCTTCTTTAAGTGGCCTGGTTTGGTTCATGCACCATTCAGTGAGCTTATTTCTCGAGCCGTATTTGAGATCAGAGACCATTCTAAACAAGGAAGGAATGGGAAAAAGGAAAAGAACCTACTAAAGAAACTGGATTTGATATTTTGGTTCTTCAAATGTAGCATGGCCAGAGGTAATGGTGAAACTCACCACTCGTAAAGCCAGAGGGGACTGCTGATCTCAGAGGCCAGAACGTGTACACATGGAACATTACAACGATAGGTACTAAGTAAAAAACCAAAACTCTGGAGGTCTACTCTTCTGCCTCAAAGCATTTCTCATCTGTAGCCTGGCTTATCACTATTTTCATTCCAGGTATTCATGGGAAGCTCTTCAGATCTTCCAGAAACTTGCAAAATGAATAATAGTTTGCATCTCCTTGGGAAGAAGAGAAAAATCCAAAGCTTTGATAGATTTTAAATGGCAGTCCTCCTGGGACACGCTAAATGGCTCATAAATCTAGGTGGTGGAATACTGCCTACATGTATTTTCCACTTACACTCACCTTTGAGGTTCTGTTCTGGCCCCTTGAGAATCAATATACACGATAGGAAAACTGCTGATGTAGTGATCTTTTTTTTCTTTTGCTGGGCTAAGCACTTTTTCCTACCAAAGTGGGGATAGGGCTGGGAGAGGATGTGAAATCAAGACCACTAGGAAAGTAATGGGGAAAAAAATTTCATTTCCAGATTTCAGGAAATACACAGTACTGAGTTTGTTGAACCTCTCTAAGGCATCTCCTCGGCAGAATGCCCTGGCTAGCCCGGAGCCGCGGACAGCTCCCTTCACCTCTAGGACCCAGACTCCTCTTCTTGAAAATGCCATCAATAATAACAGCTTCTCTACTCCAGTGGGGGAGGACGAGTTACTTTTTCATCTAATTTTCTCAATCCTTGGTTGGGACTCTGTAATAAAATACAGAGCAGCCGTAGAAAAACATACCTATTCATTTACCAGCAGTCTTAAGTGACATGGGGGTCTTCATAAGAAGGTGGCCCACCCTTGCTTGGTTCTCTGCTAGGTTTGGTGAGTCGTGGACAGTCATGGAAGGATCAAGAGTATGAGGTAAGTGTAGTGAGCTGGTGAAGATGTGCATGTGGACTCCTGTCTGTGTCCCCAGTCTCAGGAAATAAGGGTGCTCCTTTCCTCTGGGTCTAAGGAGGCTACCTCTCACAGGGGGCTTTTATGACCTGCCTCGGGGAGGAGTCGGCCAGGGCTTTCTGCATCTGCCATTCCCAAATTCCTTCACTTTCAAGTACCGGCGTACCTCGTGTCACTGCACCTGGTGACAGCGGGCTTTGTGGTCCCTGGGCTCCTGGCAAGGATCTGCTCACTTCACGTCTCTGTGTCACGTTTCGGTAATTCTTGCAGTATTTCCAACTTTTTCGTTATTACACTTGTTAGCGTGATCTGTAGTCAGTGAGAGAGACTCCCTGAAAGCTCAGATGATGGTTAGCCTTTTTTAGCAATATAAATATTTTTTAATTAAGGCATGTACATTGTGTCTTCAGACACAGCGCTATTGTACTTCTATGAGACGCAGCTCTTATATGCACTGGGAACCCAAAAAACCCATTTGCTTTGAATCATGGCCATATTCACTTTGTTGCTGGGGTCTGGAACCAAACCAGTAATGCCTACAAGGTGCGCCTGTATTCGGTATGCCGAGATGCCCTATTCTGGGGTGGTGTGTCCCGGACCCCATCACCAATGTGTTGTGAGGGTTAAGCAAGATGATGAAAAGTGGTTGACTTGGTTTTCGTTGTGTGAGCCCTGGTGGGGAGGCAAGATTCTGGCCCCACAGAGAGGTAGAATCTCCCAGTGTTGCCTCCCCGTTTCTCCTGTCTGGGGGACAACTGTCAAGTCACGGCTGGCGGCTGTATCAGGGGTCCACGATCTGACAGTAGTGAGGATCCTAACTGGGGTGCTCCAATGGTCAGCTCCAGACCGGGTCCCACTGGCCAGCCTTCCTCATGTCTAGCCATTTTCAGAGTTCAGTTTCCTAGTCTTCAGTTCAGTGAGTTCTGACACAGTTTTAAAACATTCTTTTCTGCTTGGGGCTAGTAAGTTGGTGTCTCTTGCTTGACTCCAAGACCCTTGATCATGATCATATGGGAAGGGTATAGTATAGCCCAAGCACCTAGTAAGATACTCCTCAAAATAAACACTCAATACATGTTACCTAGTGCTAGTATTAGCCTATTGGCATTAAACTATCCTTGGCATTCCAGGGTTTCAGGGTTCCATATTTGATGTTTCAACTTTGTAATGCCATAATGTGTCATAGCTTGTGGAGTTAAACACATTTAAATTGCCTTTGAAAGAATACACATCAGATTATCTGCTTGATTTTCTTACAAGGAGCATGCATTACTTGGAATCATGAAAAATAATAAATCTATTTCCACTTAAAAAGAAACATGGCTTTGATTCAAATTAGATATACTGAGAGGCCACAAAGCTTTGGTTATTTCCTGACCTCAAAGTATTGACTAGCATGCCCAGGTTATGAGAGAGACAAATTCTGGAATGGGATTCTATAATGGTACCCTGTGGATGGTCTGGGTCTTCTGGTGCAATTGACCAACACTCAAGAGCCTTAGTATGGTTAAAGAAAGAAAGTCTATGAAAAGAAAGTTAATACTATAGGTCTGGGTTGTAATCGACATTGAACTACTAATACACTCGTTTGGTCCATTTACAGACTAGTGTATGCTTGTGTCAACACCAGAGCATCTTGTCTGTTAGCCATCACCTTGTCACTCAAAGACTGACCTTGAATAGGCTCAGCATCACCGGGGAGCTCCTTAGAGAGGCAGCCTCATGCCCACCGCCTTCCTCAAGACCTACTGAATCAGCATCTGCAATTTACAAGACCTTTGCTGATTCAAAAGCGCATTCAAGCTTGAGAAGAAGCACCGATAAATAATTTCATCATTAGCAACTGGAAGAAATGTCAAGGCTAGTTTCCCCAAACTGGACTGGGATAAAACTTGTAAGCCCATCGTCAAGAATCAGTGATTTACTCTGGGGTTGTTAACCTAAATGAATACTACATGCTCCGAGGAAGCAACTCAAGGAGATTTCTGTCTTATCCCCGCCTATGAAATTACTGGTTTTTTTTGTATTATTTTTCCCTTTAGATTGAGGGGTTGAGGGGAGAAGAAAACTCTTTTCTGCATTATCAGCCTGGCTTGAAATACAAATTTAAAGGGCATCAGAGAAAATAATCTTAAATTGACTGCATCATTGAAAAGTAGTGATTTAATCTTTCGGCATAGGACGGGGTCAACTTGAATCCTGCTCAAGCCATTTGCTCAGAACGAGAGCTTCCTGCACTAGAAATAGGTAAGTCTAATCGGCAGAATGGCTCAGATCCTGAGGAAGGCATTATCATGGGGTGTCAGTGAGTAAAATTAACATGTATTTTTAATAAGTCTGTAATTACTTATTCTACAATAGACCATATGGTCTATTCTCTTCCCATGGACTCAAACACTTAAGCCCTCAGTACCATTTAGTTTAAACACACACACACACACACACACACACACACACACACACACACCCTTCCCCTCAAAGAAAACAAAGAAATTGCATTTCGAGCACCACAGCATTTCTTTGAGGAGTAAAAATTTGAATTACTTTAAATGCCAGGCATTTTACACTTGTGTCTAGAAGGCACGGGACACATGTTGGCTGTATCTTGGGCCTTCTTCCTGTTTAATTTGTTGGCTTAATAGTCTGAGCTGAGGGCATCATGGTTGTCTTGGGTTTTCAGCTGTGCTGATTTCCTCTTTGTGTGTGTGTGTGTGTGTGTGTGTGTGTGCGTGCGAATTGTTGTGTCAGATCTGGCGTGGTTATTTAAATGGATTGTTGGGTGTTTTTTGTATTACAAATCCATGAAATCTAGAAACAAAGAACCCTCTGCTGTTTTCAAGAAGAGAAAGCCTTCGTTTTCCCACTTCTAGGCTGTAAGGATTTTAGTGCAGCCTTACGATGTGATTCTCGTGAACTTACTCTTAGAGACATGCATGCATTTTATGACTTCATTTGAGTCTTTTAAAACTGCTGATTAAGCAATACCCCTAATTTTTTTTTTTTTAAGCTCTAAAAGGCTGCAGGAAGTCTCATCTTGCAATAGTCACCTTAGAGGGGTTCCACATAAAATTGCTGTCTTGCAACACGTGCTAAGGAATGGAATGATAATTGCTAGCATTAGGGGGATAGATCAGTCAATGTAAGATGATTGTGTATTTTTAGAATTCATTAACTGAATTTTTAAAAGCTGATGTGATCACTATGGAAAATTTCACCTTTTAAATAAGCAAGAGAGGAAGCATTGATAAATGGGGTGCTGATCACCTGGACTCGCAGCCTGCTTATATCTGTTCCTGACCTGGAAATGCAGAGGAATGATGTGCAATTTGAAGGTTAATTCTAGAAAAGACTTGGCAGAGAAGCTTTCCATTCACCTCCTTAACTTTTGAATCCTGTGTTTGCAGCTCTCAAGAAATAGAATTCAGGTTTAGGTCTCAGGTTTTCCTGTTTTAAACTCTTCCTCCTTTTTAAAAAAAATCTTATTTATTTATTTATTTATTTGAGAAAGAGAGAGTGAGAGAGCACAGAGGCAGAGGCAGAGGGAGAGAGCAGAGCCCCCACTGAGCAGGAAGCCCAATGCAGGACTCGATCTCAGGACGCTGGGATCATGACCTGAGCCGAAGGCAGATGCCTAACTGACTGAGCCACCCAGGTGCCCCTCCGTTCTTCCGTTTTATGGAACTGCATGTGTTCCCGGAGTAGGAAGAGGCGCTAACCACACCTCTGTCACCATGGTGTGATGAGTGCCTGGGAACCCCGACCCGGGTTTCATCTTTTTATGCCCAGCAACTCGGCAAATCCAGGCTTATTGTGTTTATTCTTCAAGGAGCATCTAAGAGAATCAAAGCTGAGACCTCACTCAGAGGCATCCCCCTAGGGACCACCCCTCTGTAAGTGAGCTTCTAACTTGATCCAATCCCTCCTTCTTACCCAGTGAGAGGGACTTCCACAAGCCAGACGGAGACCTGGGCATATATTCTTCGCAACCGGGAACTCATGGAGGATTTATGCCAGATCCATCGTGGGACCGTGTTAGTGAGCTGCGGTCAGGAGCAAGAGGGCTGAGTCACGGTAGCTTCCCAGTGGTCAAAGCTGTCTGCATCTTGGGGACTGGGGAGGTGGCCTGGGGCTGTTGTGGACAGCATCCTGCAAGCCTTTAAGAGGCAAGAACAGAGAACACATGAAAGCATCCACAAGAAAAAGTCCACTTGGAACCTCGATACGGTCCACAGGTCATGATGCCACGATGTGACCGTATCGGTGTTGCCGGGCGACGTGAGAAGACCCCGGGCCCCGGGACCTCAACCCAGCCAGACCTGACGGAGTTGCTGAAGGTTTTTGGTCTTGTCACAAGGCTAAATCCAAAGACAGACATGCAGCACAGCGGACAAGAGACACAAGAGGGAAAGTTTATTAGAGCAAGATACATACTCTCAAGAGATGAGATCGGTGAATGAGAGAGAGAGAGCGAGAGAGCGAGAGAGTGAGAGCGGCCTGCCCTGGGAGTTGAGTTTCTATCTTTTATTCACAGGTGTTACCAAGGGAGTGGGTTATTCATTACTTGGGGTGGAAAGCAAGGTTTCCCACTTTTCTTCCTTATTGGGTCAGAGGTTTCCTGTCCTGGTGTCTGCCATCTTGGGCCTGTTGGGTTTGATTCGGCTTCATGCTGTCAGGATAGGCCTCTGCTCTTCCCAATGGCTGGCCAGGCCTGCTTTGTTGCTAGCCCCCAGGGATCCTACTAGAGCCTAACTAACTGCCTACTCAGACATCAGTCCACTAAGAACTTCACTGTCTCTCCTCTCCCTTCTCCCACCCCTTCTACCCCAGAGGGTTAGAGATGGTAGCCAGTGGATGAGGGAGAAGGTTGACCTGAAGAGGAAAAATCCAAGCACACCCTCTCCTAGAAGAAAGGCTGTGCAGTTGGTGGAGAGAGAGATGTTGTATATCAATGGGTCTCAGAGCACATTACCCCAAAATACGGCACCTGAGAATATTGAACATTTTAAGTTGAAGGAATTTGAGAAAACAACAGTAGCAGGTACATCACTCTTTCCCTACCCTTCTCCCCTAAGGTAAGTCGTAAAACCTCCCTGTGAGAGGTGCCCTCACCCCGTACCAGAGGAGAAGAGCATCTTTATATCCAAAGACACAGGGAAGCCAAGAAGAATCTGAACAGAGAGGCCTGCTAAGTTTCCCCATTTAGTATACAGCCCTCATACTCTATCATATCCCTCCAGGACTAGCCACTCTTCATCAAACTTAGCATGACAGCACTAAGATGTAACCATGTCTTTGGGTCTTCATTTCCATACGAAGGCCATGGTGTCCCATAAATGCGTATGCTTTTCTCCTCTTAATCTGCCTTAGTCAATTTAATATTCAGACCCAGCCAGGGATGCTGAGAGGGCCAAGAGGAAACTTTCTCCTCCTCTACCATCTTCCTGTGAACACTTATGTCTTGCTCGGTATATTGGGTCGCAGACCATTCACTACTCAATGATTTTTCTATTGCAAGAGTGGACAGAGAAGTTATGGGAAGTTGTGGGGTGTGGAATGTCTGCCTTTTTATTCCCAGACAAGGAGAAAATACCCTGCTGGGCAGTTTAAAAGAGAAGGTGAGTGTCAAAAATATTATACCCCAGGAGACCCGTGTGATTGATGGGTGGCTTACATTCCTATTTTCCACTAAACAGAAGCCCTTGGGCTGAGAGCAGATCTTTGTGCGTTCTTCCCACAGATAGCTGCTGACATTCTTGGCACTTGGGTAGTGCCGGAGAGTAAAGGGTCAGCACCCACCAGCTTTGCCCTCAAGGAGCTGACGGTCCACTGAGAAACGAAGTGGAGTAAATAGTAAGACAAGGATGACTTTGCATTGAAGTGCGCGCCCCTAAAAGCATCCGGAACACCTGACCCCATTTCAGAGGATGTGGGACGACCTCCTTCAGGAAGGTGACCTTTATTGGAGACCTGAGGGATGAGGAAGTATGAACTGGCACAGAGAGGAAGACTGGGGGAAAAAAGTGGAGAGAGGAGAATCACATTTGGGGCCGAGGCAACGGCAAGGGATAAAGTCTGCCCATGGGGGAGCAGGAGCCCGAAATGGCAAGTTGTTCATTTGCTTGCAGGGCGAACTGAAGGAGAGATATAGCAAGAAATTAGGATTGAGAGATGAGCAGGGGCACATCCTGAAGAGCCACATTGCAGCTTGGATGTTAATCTTTGGTCAATGTTGATTTGTAGCACGAGAGGGATCAGACTTGTACTTTTGAATGATTTCTCTGAAATGGAGTAATAAGAAGAAAATATTAGATCCTTTACCCACATTGTTTAAAATGGACCCTTTAGGGGCATCTGGATGCCTCAATCCGCTGAAATTCTGACTCTGATTTCAGCTCAGGTCATGATCTCAGGGTCACGAGATCAAGTCCTGTGTTGGGCTCCAAGCTGGGCGTGAAGCCTGCTTAAAAGTCTCTCTCTCTTTAAAAAAAAGAAAAGAAAAGATATGCACCCTTTAAATTGTTCTGACTCTACATACATTTACACAGTCTTAATATGACAGCAGTAATACACATATGCAATTGATAAATATGCCCATGTCGGAGCGTGTGGGACTATTGCTTTGGAAACATTCCTCCAGCTGCCGCGTGGAACACGGGATTGGAGAACAGCAAGGGTGAGGCAAGAGGGTGAGCTAGGGAGCTGCTGTGCTGACTGAAGTAGAAATGAGAGCGGTGTGAACCAGAATGATGGCGCTGAGCGTAGAAAGAACCGGCTCAAGCTGCCAACATCACTCAGTGCCCACGCGGGTGAGACTGTTCTATCAGAAACCCCAGCCCTCCCCCTACCCCGGGAGCTAGTTGACACATCAGCGGTATGAAGAGTGCTGGCTGTCAGAAGACCCGGGCTTCGAGTCCTGGCTTCCCCCACTTAATATGTGATTTGGGCCAACCATTTTAATCCCCTCAACCTTGGAAATGGAGCTGTTGAAACATGCCCTGACTACCTGCTGGCGGGATAGTGTTGACCACGTGGAATAATGAATAAGAGATGATTTTGAAAACCAGGAAGCACTAGACAAAGGATAGATGTTATCTCCCGTCTATCATTATTCCGTGATAGATTCCACAAGTCTTATATTTCTGTGTGTGCGTTGGCAGTCCCCACCCCTCATTCTAACAGGGAGGTTGGCTTCTCTGTATAACACAAAAGACAGCGTCACCTGTTAAAAATAGTAGTAAGTAGCCCTGGGGACCTGGTTATGCCCCTTCCCCCCTGGGAAGGCTTGAGACTCAGTTTCTTTATCTGCAAATGGGAAATAAGGACACCTATCCTGTCTGTCGCTTCATGTAACCCTTCAGAAGGAGGATATGGGCACCGAGCTGGGCTCAGGATTGCCTTTCCCACAACTTCCCTATGTGACCTTGAAGAGTCAGGTGACTGCAACTGGCCTCATTCTCCTCCTCTGAAAGTGTGCGTGGGGTCAGGATAGATGATTTTCAAGGAACTTTTGGCTCTAAAATATCAGTATTCTATTGAAGGTGAACGATGAGATACGAAGCATGTTTGGGACGGTTGTGAATTTATGTTTCTCTGTTTTGCCTGGTTGGGAGGGGAGGAATGGGATGAAGGGGAATAAAAAGTTTACCACTAGAATTATCTGCACATTAACCAAGCCATGGAAAATGGAAGAAGCTGTGAAGATTTTCTCAATATGTAGAGCCACCAGGCAATCAGTGACAATAAAATTGTGAATTCAGCAATTCCATGCTGTGTTTTAATTTTCTGGCACTAGTGTGCCCATTATTTAAGTGTGCATTTGGGTCGGTGCCAGTCTGCCCCTCTTCACCACGGCTAAGAAGGGGTGCTGAGACGCCTCCCCCAGCACACCCCAGCAGGTCTAGACTCCTGCGAAACCAGGCACTCCTGAAGGGTCGGGAAAGGAGTGGGGGGTGGGGCGGCCCAGCAGACTTTACAAATGAATGACAGGAGGAAGCTAGGGGGAGAAGTGGAGAAGAAATGATGATCACGGAAGAGGAGAGAACCAGACGGAGGAAATGCTGGGATGGAAGGAAGGGAAAGAGGGAGAGGAGGCCAGGACTGTTTCAGGGATGGCATGAAAGTGAGAAATGGCGGTCAGAAGACAGCGGAAGCGGATGCAGGACGGGAACGGACAGTGACTGTAGGTCCCGGATGCGTTTCTTTTCTCTGGCCGAGGGTGTCACCAGGCAGTAACATCCTGCTGTAGCACCTTGGGGACCTGCCACAATTCTTGAGCAGAGGCTATGCTCTTCCTGGGAAGCTCCCAGCCCATGGCTGAGCGTGGCGGGGTGGGGAGGGGGAAGGAGGGTGCCCAGGGCTGGCCATGTTGTTTAACGTGGACGCTGCCTCTGAGCTTCTTCTTGGACTGGCTGGAACTTTCTCTGGCTTGCCCTTCACAGGGATACCCTTCCTATCCAATCTTGCTTCCTTCTCCCTCATGCTGGTTAGTTTGCTAAGTCAATCCAGCAACATGGTGCCCAGTTATGTAATTAAACACTAATATAAGTGCTCCCTCAAAGACTTGGTAGATGTGGTTAACAATCTACAAGAGTTGACTTTAAATAAAGGAGATTATCTTCCAGGGCACCTGGCTGGCTCATTTAATAGAGCATGTGACTCTTGATCTCAGAGCTGTAGGTTTGAGTCCCACATTGGGTGTAGAGATTACCTAAAAATAAAATCTTTTTTTTTTTTTTTAAAGAGATAGATTACCTTCCATAATGTGGATGGGCCTTGTCCAATCAGTGGAGGGCCTCAAGTGCAAAAGCTAAGGTTTCCTGGAAAAGAGGGAATTCTGCCTCGAGTCGGCAGCAGCAACTCCTGGCTGAGTCTCTGCCCTGCGGGCCTGTCCTCCAGATTACAAACTCATCAGGTGCCCACATTTCAGAGCCAATTCCTTAGAATAAACCTCTTTATATGTATATAAAGGAGAGAGATATTTCCTCTTGGTCCTTGGAGACTCCTCTCTTTTTCCAGTGTCAGACCTGTAGTCTGAAGGCTCTCCTGACCTACCCTACCTCCCACCCCCTTTATTTTTCATAGTGTTTTCCCAATACATTTTTTGCATTCTAACACCATCTGGCCCGCTGCTCCTTGAACGAGCCAACCACGCAGTCCTAGGGCTGTGTTTACACTCTTCAAATGATGTCCTCATTTTTATTTAGAAAATCTGAGTGTGATTGATAATAGCTACAAGATCTTATAGCAATTTGAGTGGAAGGAAAAGAAGTCAGAGAAATACAGTGTAAAAAGAGAAATGCTAAAGACCAAAAAAAGTATGGAGTGGTGGCTAGGGGGCACATAAAAAGAATTGTTTTCCATAAAGGGGGGGCAACGTCCAAGTTGGATGTTTCGTTATATAACATCTCCCAGGTGCCTGGGTGGCTCAATAGCTTGAGTGTCTATTTCTTAATTTTGGCTCAGGTCATGATATCAGGGTTGTGAGATTGAGCCCCTCATGGACTCTCTGCTGGGTGTGGAGTCTTCTTGGGATTCTCTCTCTCCTTCTCTCTCTGCCCCCTCCCTCTCGCCTTTCAGGGGCACGCTCTCATGCTCTCGCTCCTTCTCTAAATGAATGAATGAATGAAAGCATAGAATAGAATGGAATATCTCCGAAAGGTTTTTTGCAAACGGAGGGTTGGGAAGACACCAGGCGGGAAAGCACAGAAACAGACAAGCACGCACTGGTGTTGCCTCATGTTTGCTTTTGCTTATCGGAGAATCCATTAAAAATGTATATTTCCCCTTTGCCAATTGCCATCTCTTAAATTACCTAATTTAAGAGCACACACAAAAACAGTATTCATCGCATCTGCCTCAATTTTCTCCCTAACTTTTATAGATTCCTCAGCCTGGCTTCTTAACAAAATGAAATTAAACCGTAGAAATGTCTGCTACTTCACAGCAGATTTTTTCTTCAGCTGCTTTCCTGGTGGTTTATATAGAGATTGACCCAGATGGGTTGGTTCCAGGGACCAGCCAAGGTGATGGGTGCGATATGGTGACGATGTGGAAACCATGTGGTCCAAGCCGTCTGCTACACAGGGCTGGGAATGACACAGTACTTGCTAATTAAAGCCGCTCTACTTAGGTCCTTGCCAGACATTACCTGACAGCCTGTAAAGCTGGATTTTCATTTCCGAACCTGTGCTGACTTTCTTTACATCTGACGAGTTCACATTCATCCTTTCTTCATCCACTTATTCAACAATGTTAACTCAGGTTCCAGCAGGTGCTGTGCACGGTGCCAGATGCCGGGGAAGTAATGGGGAGTTTGACACCATCCCGAGCCTTATAGGACTTCAGATTCCATCGGCTGGTGAATGCTTACTCGGCTGGTCGCATTTCTGGATCTCACAGTTCGCTTCTTTAATGAGTGTAGCTAAAGCTAGCTTTCAAAACTTCTGTATCCTTTCCAGAAGGCGGTCATGGGGCTGACGTGTGGAGAAGACAGAGTAAGCTGTCCCCTGAGCCACATGGTCAGGAAAGAAGCTACAGATCTTGCTAACACCAGGATGTTTATGGTGGAAGGTCAGTTGGCATCAACCAGTCAAGTTCAGCTCTTATTTGGCCCTGTCGACTCTGCAATAGCCAGACCAAGCATGGCTGGGCAGCTGATCTCTTCTTAGAGGGATAGAGCATTTGTGGATAGAACAGCGTGTTCGATCAACCAATGCCACTTTCAAATAACCTGATCATCAATGCACTCTCCCTTGGCGTCAGAATTTCTTATGCAAATGATCTTTGCATTAAGCAGAGAAACAGAACCAAAAAAATATGTGCTAATAAGTGTGGATGTGGAGAGATTTATTTTAAGGAATTGGTTCATGGGATTGTGGGATTGGCAAATATGAAATCTATTTGCAGATTGGCAAGCTGGAAATTCCCACAAGAGTTGTAGTTATAGTTTTGCATTCTAAGGCAGGTCTGGAGGCAGTTCCTTCTTTTTTGGGAGAACTTGGTTTTTTTTCTAGGAAACTTTCAACTGATTAGGTGAGGCCCACCCACATTAGGGAGAGTAATCTTTACTCAAAGTCTACTGACATAAATGTTAATTACATCTAAAAATTTTTTTTTTCTACAGCAACACTTAGATTGGTTTTTAACCAAACAACTGTGCTCTGTAGTATAACCATGTTGAACATATAAAACTAATCATCACTCTGGGTGAGCTTCAGTGGTAATACCTACAAACTCCCATACTTGATAATATAGGTGGTGATAGAAGCCATGACTTTATACTGAAATTAAGAAAGGAAAGTCTGGGGTGCCTGGGTGGCTCAGTTGGTTAAGCAACCGCCTTCGGCTCAGGTCATGATCCTGGAGACCCGGGATCGAGTCCCACGTCGGGCTCCCTGTTCGGCGGGAAGCCTGCTTCTCCCTCTCTCACTCCCCCTGCTTGTGTTTCCTCTCTGACTGTGTTTCTCTCTGTCAAATAAATAAAATCTTAAAAAAAAAAGAAAAGAAAAAAGAAAGGAAGGTCTGGACTACCTCGATCTGTTAGAATTCTCATTATTAACAAAAATTATACAAGGTACAGATGATTATTGTTAAAAATTTAGGGTATATCAGTAAGAGAAGAATAAATTTCACGTATAATTCCATAATCACAAAGTAACTGCTGTTGCCTTTTTCCCCTTAGCTTTGAGATCTAATTGACATATAGTATTATGTAAATTTAAAGTGTACAATATGATGATTTGATGCATATATTGCAAAAGGATTACCAGAGTAAGGCTAGTTAATGCATTCCTCATCTCACATAAGGACCATTTTATTGTTGTTACGGTGAGAACACTTGATATCTACTCTCATGCTCTCCAGTCTGTAGTACAGTATTGTCGACTGTAGTCACCATGCTGGACATCAGATCCCTGAACTTATTCCTTTCATAACTGGAAGATTGTACCCTTTGATCAACATCCACTCATTTCCCTCACCCTCCTGCCTCTGGCAACCACCGTTCTCCTCGGTTTCCATGAGTTTGGCTATTTTAATCCACGTTGTCACAAATGGTAGGATTTCCTTCTTTTTTATTTTACATTCCTTTTTTTTTTTTTTTTTTACGCATTCATCTAGTGGTACACATTTAGGTTGTTTCCATGTTTTGGCTATTGTGAATACGGCTGTAATAAACAAAGAGGTACAGATATCTCTAAAAAACAGTGATTTTCTTTCCTCCAGATAAATTCCTAGAAGTGGAACTGCTGGATCATATGGTGGTTCCATTTTTAAATAATGGGGAATATGAGGAACCTCCATATTGTTCTCTACCGTAGCTGCCCTGATTTACATTCTCACCAACAGTGCACAAGAGCTCCCCTTTCTCCACATCCTTGTCAACACTTGTTATCACTTGTGTTTTGGTAACCGTTCTAACAAGCATGAGGTATTATCTAATTATGGCTTTGATTTGCATTTCCCTGATGATTAGTGATGTTAAGTACTCGTTGGCCGTTTGTATGTCTTCTTTGAAAAAGTGTCCATTCAGCTCCTTTGTCCATGTTTAAATTAAGTTGTTCGGTGTTGGTTCTTTTTCCTTTTTTCATTCTGATTTTTTTTTTCTTTTTTTGGCAGTTGAGTGGTTTTAAAGATCTATTTTAGACATCAACTTCTTTTTTTTATTAAAGATTTTATTTATTTATTTGAGAGAGAGAGTGAGAGATAGAGCATGAAAGTAGAGAAGGCCAGAGGGAGAAGCAGACTCCCCACAGAGCTGGGAGCCCAGTGTGGGACTCAATCCCGGGACTCCGGGATCATGACCTGAGCCAAAGGCAGGCAGTAACTTAACCAACTGAGCCACCAGGCACCCTAGACATCAACTTCTTATCAGATACATGTTTTGCAAATATTTTCTCCTATTGTGTAAGTTGTATTTTCAGTTTATTTATGGTTTCCTTTGCTGTGCAGATGCTTTTTTCTTCGATTCACTCCCATTTTTTGATTTTTGCTTTTTGTTGCTTGTGCTTTTTGGTCGTATTCAAAGAATCATCACCAACATCAATGTTAAAGAGATTTTCCCCTATGTTTTCTTCTAGAAGTTTTATGGGTTTAATTCTTATGTTTAAGTTTTTAATCCATTTTGAGTTAATTTTTGTGTGTGGTTTAAGATAGGAGTCTAATTTCATTCTTTGGCATGTGGTGATCCAGTTTTCCCAGCATCATTTACTGAAGAGACTATACTTTCCCCCTTAATATTCTGGGTTTTCTTGTCAAATATTAGTCGATCATATATGTATGGGGTTATTTTTGGAGTCTCAGTTCTTTTGCATTGGTCTATGTATTTATTTTTATGTTAGTCCTATACTGTTTTATTTTCTATAGCTTGGTAATATACTTTGAAATCAGGAAGGGGGGTGCCTCCAGCTTTACTCTTCCTCAAGATTGTTTTAGCTATTCAGGGTTGTTTGTGGCTCCACTTGAATTACAAGATTGTTCTATTTCTGTAAAACATGCCATTGGCATTTTGATAGAGATTGCATTAAATCTATAGACGGTTTTGGGTATCCATGAACATGAACATCTTTCCATTTATCTGTGTCTTCTTCAATTTCTTTTGTCAATGTCTTATAGTTTTCAGTGTATAGATTTTTCACTTCTCCATAGGTAGATTTATTCCTGAGCATTTTATTGTTTGCGATACTACTGTAAATGGGATCTTTAAAATTTCTTTTTCATATAATTCATTATTAATGTATAGAAATGTAACTGTTCTTTGTGTGTTGATTTTATAATCTGCAACTTTATGAATTCAAATATTAGTTCTAATTGTTTTTTTGTGTTGTCTTTAGGATTTTCTATGTATAAGATTATTTCATCTGCAAACAGCGAAAATTTTACTTCTTTCTTGCTGATTTGGAGGTTTTTTATTTCTTTACCTTGTCTTATTGTTTTGGCTAGAACTTCCATGATTGTGCTGAATGATGGTGGTGTGAGGGGACAACTTTGTCTTGTCCCTGATCTTAGAGGGAAAACTTTAAACCTTTGACTATTTAGTGTGATAACTGTGGGATCATCATAGATGACCTTTTTTATGTTGAGGTATGTTCTTTTTATACCCAGTTTGTTAAGAATTTTTCTCATGAAAAGATGATGAATTTTGTCAAATGTTTTTTCTGTCTTTATTGAGACGATTATGATTTTCTTTGTCTTTTATTCTATTAATATACTGTGTCACATTTATTTGTTTGCATAAGTTGAACCATCCTTGCATCCCAGGGATAAATCCCATTTGATCATGTTATATGATCCTTTCATATTATTATTATTATTTTAATGGTTTCATTTTTGAGTGACCTCTACACCCAACATGGGGCTCACATTCACAACCCAAGATGCACACTGTACCAACTGAGTCCGCCAGATACCCTCATGTTTATAATCCTTTTAAAGTGTTGTTGAATTCAGTTTACTAATATTTTGTTGAGGACTTTTGTATTTATATTCATCAGGGATATTGGCTGGTATTCTCTTTTCTTGTGCTGTGCTGGCCTTAAAAATGAGTTTGGGAGTGTCCCCTTCTCTTCAGTTTTTTGGAAAAGTTAAAGAATATCGGTATTAATTCTCCTTTAAATGTTGGATATAATTAACCAGTAAAGCTATCTGGCCCTGGGCTTTTCTTTGTTGGAAAGCTTTTGATTACTTGCTCAATCTCCTTACTCAATATTGGTCTGCACGGATTTTCTATTTCTTTGTATTCAGTCTTGGTAGGTTATGTGTTGCTGGAGTTTATCCATTTCTTCTAGGTTGTCCAATTTGTTGGCATGTGATGGTTGATGGTATCTGTAATCCTTTGTATTTCTATGTTGTCAGTTATAATGTCTCCTCTTTGAGTTATCATTTTATTTATTGAAATTCTCCTTTTTTTGGGTAAATCTAGTTATAGATTTGTCAATTTTGTTTAACTTTTCAAAAAAATAAACTCTTAGTTTTGTTGATCTTTTCTATGGTTTTCTATGTTTTTTTTTTTCTTCCTGCTCTGATATTTGTTATCTCTTACCTTCAGCTAATTTGGGGCTTAGTTTTTAATTCTTACTCTAGTAAGGTTGTATATTTGAGCTCTTTTTTTTTTTTCTTAATGTAAGCATTAATTGCTATAAACTTCCCTCTTAGAACTGCTTTTGCTGTATACCATAAGTTTTGGCACATTATGTTACCACCTCCACGGGTTTCAAGATTTTTTTTAATATTTCTTCTTTGACTCATTGGTTGTTCAGGAGTGTTGCTGTTAACTTTTTATTTGCAACTTTCCAATGTTTTTCTTATAACAATGGAATCATGCTATAAAGAGTATTTTATAACGTGGTGTTTGTACTTGATTTCATATTGCATGAATTATTCCAAGTAATATATACTACTATAACAACATTCTTAATTATTGTAACACTTTTTATAACATGAATATATCATTATTTATCCAACCAACCCTTCACTGAAAGACATTAAAAGAGTTTCCTAGTGTTCCCCCTTTTTGAACAACCCTATACCAAATACCTTCACTTGTGCATCTTTCCATTTGTCTAGTTATTTCCCCTGATAAATTCCTCGTAAGAAAATTACTGGGTCAATCAGTATGCATACTTTTAAAAGGCCTTTGCTACGTTTTGGAAGTATGATTTTCAGGAAACTACACCAATGAATACAAGTGCTTTTATTTTAAGAGCGCACATTTAACAGCTTATATTGGTTCCAAATGTTAGTAAATATCTCTTTATCCTTTATTTCCAGAATTAAGTTGGAAGAAAAATGTTAATCCTAGGATATTAAGAGGAAGGAAAAAACAGTTCAATTCTATCTTTTTGGCTTTGAAGCAAATTCTCTTTATAGACTTTTTTTTAAATTAAGTATATTTCCCTTCATTGATGCACCATTCTGCTATGAAATGGATAGTGCAACACCTAAGAATAAAGAGATTAAGGAAGGAGAGGATTTCTTAAAAAAAATAGATGTGTTTTTTATACATAGATAGATGACGGATGGATTGGTAGATAGTTAGCTAGATGGGACTCAGAACACACTAGCCCAAAATACGACAACTTGGGATACTGAGTTGAAGGGAATAAAAACAGCAAATGCCAGAGTATTCTTTGACCTTCTCCTTCTCCCTGAAGCAGATCATAGGACCCCTGTGTGTTGGTGTCCTCTCTCTTCCTGGAGGAAAGAAGCATCCGTATCTCCAGAGACAGAGGGATCCCAGGAGGAATCAAACGAAGTCTTGCCCAGTTTCCCCCTGTTCAGTCCCCATAGCTCATAGTCTTTTGTCCTATAATGTTTTCCCACAACTGTCCATTCTTCATCAAACCTAGTATAAAAACACACAGCTCTGACCATTTCCTCAGTTCCTTAGGAAGCCTCCTGTGCCACATAAAACTTATATTAAATAATCTGTATTTTTTTTCTCTCATCGAACTCTTGTGAGTTTCATTGACAAGACCCCGGCTGGAGAACCTAGAAGGGTAAGAAAAAAAGATTTCTTTCTCCCTGATATGGGTCTGAAAACAGCTGGTGATGCTTAGCTTTTGAGGACTGAGTGGCTGGGTGAAGTAAAGGATAGAGACAGAATCCTGAGATACGCCAGGTCTGGAACCCACACATTTGACCCTCTTGCAATAGATCTATTCTCCACAATCATCCCTATTAGAGTGCCATCAATGCAGATCATAGCCATTCCAGGGCCAGCATTAATGGGGGTTAGAGATGGCAGGCTGGCTCCCCGCTGAGTTGACATGAACTATCAGACTCAGTTCTCATAGCTAGAGTCCTTAACACCAAACTTCCCAGCCTCCTTGGGCAGACACAAATCCACACCCCCTTGGCTAACTGGAACGATCACCTTGACTTCGGCATGAAACTCATGGAAGTGAGTTTGTTAATGACTCAGCACTTTCCATCAATTACAGCCAGAGGTTCAATAAATGCTTGTCTCATCCTCAGGTGTTCACTTTGTAAGCATAAATGGGATTGACAAACTGACCTTTTTATTCATGTGCATCTAGCAAGATGGAAACCAAAGGAAGCAGAATAAGAAGTACGGACCGGCGCTAATTTTGTTAGGGGCCATCGGGGGCCAGGGAGTGGAGGGAAAGAAGGGATCGATGCATCAGAGCCTACGATTAGTCTAACATATTAACTGCGGCCCTCTGCGGTTAAGGACAGCTCTGTCTGCCCTCCACGGACAGCAAGCGCCCACATTTCCCAGCATCGGAAACTGTCATCCCACACACAACAGTATCAAGGCAGGATTAACCCGAAGGTGAAGTCCCTTCCGCTCCCACGATGCCTTACTTCTGAACTGCGATTGCCTGTCTTTTTAAATCCCGATGCCAACGTGCCGATCAAAAGCCGGGTTTGTGGTGGGACACAGAATAGAACGTGAGTTTTCTCTCTTCTCCAGCTGAACAAAAGCTACCCGAGCTCCAGAAACGGTGAGGCTTCTCTGAATGGTCCCTGCCACCACACACAGCCTGACTACAGTCACTGGCTAGATGGGGAACCAAAGGGGAACATATGGTCATGCATCAGAATTTGTGGGGTTTAGCAGCCACGGCCGAGGGAGGGCCCCAGTGCTGGACAGACTGACCCGTTACAGTCCTATTGCTTGTTAACCGAAATTGTCGGTGACTTTTGGAACAATTACTGCCTCCCCAACACCAGAACCTACCACAGCACAGTAACTCTGGAGCCTTCCCCTTCTGCATTATTAATTGCCTTCATGGTTCCTTACTTAGCGGGTGACAACGTTAGCTTATGCTGAGCTTCTCCGCAACCAAATTAAAGAGGCTCGCTCTGCTCCGCAAAAATACTGCTGTTCAGCCCATTCATTTTCCCCAAATGCTTCTCCACTTCAAATTGGCATTCTAGCCATGTTGCATATATTTTTAAAAAGCCATCTTATAGGTCAATAATGTTAAACTCTTGCCCATGACAATAATTTACTCTTGTCGAATGTGTACATACACAGAGAAGATACACACACACAGCGTGCGTGTCTGAGCACATTCGCTCATCCTTTCGGTCTCTCTGAGCATTGTGGATTCTCTCTTCCTATTGTGTTTCAGCCTTTTACTGGCAGTCTCTTTCTCCTGCAAAAAGAGATTACAAATACAATCCTAGAATTGCAAATAGAACGGTGGATGTCTTTTGTTCAGCCTCCTGTCCAAGTTGTTACAACCTTTGTCATGGTAATGAGCCATCAGAATTTCATAGCCTGAATATTCTCTGCAGTCCTCGGGGTGCATTGTGTGCCTAAATTTGGATGAGTTTATGGTCTTGCATTCTGCCCCTGGATAAAGACGCCTCAGGAAGCTGACCGGCTTCAAGATGACCCTGAGTTCTAAATCGAAGTCCACAGTTTAGTGGTGTTTCTGACACGCAACACACCTCAACTCAGGAGAGCCCCGCCTGGAAATGCAAAAAGTAAAGTGCACACCTGCCAAGTGTTTCCACTGGGACTTCAAAAAAGTGGACAGGGTTTCCTACGCTAGTTGAATTCTCCCCAGTCGTGACAGAGCTGTTTTCAGGGTTCATGCACGGGATGGGGTTGTATGCCTACTGTGTGCCAGGCACTAGATATGCGAAGGGGGGAGCAGGAAAGGAAGGCTGGGAGAAGAGAGGCAGGCATCAATCTGTATGATGCCGACGCAAAGAAACAGAAAACCGGAGTGCCTCTCTACACCGTTGGGTGACTCTTGGATGTAATTTCACCAGTGAGGTCCCATTCATAATAGCCGATAGGTTTGCTCACAAGCCACCAAGTGCACCAGTAAAGACTCACTGCTGACCTTGGCCATGTTCTTCTGCACACTGACTGGTATCCATCAAGATAAGATAACAGAGGGGAATTTGTCGTAGCCAGACTTCCCGATGAGAACTATCACTACCCACTCCCTCAAAGGCACATTCCTATTAAAGCAACTCCTACACTTAGAAGTAATGATATTACATTCTCTATGCTAAATTACAGACACGGCGACAGTTTACAAGATGACCCAATCTCTATTTGATTTCTGACATGCATGAATAATATATTTCGCCAGATTTCATCAAAATCGTACCCTGTTAATTAGATGGAGGATTTTCGTGACAAAGCACAAACTGTTGGGGTGGGTGGTCTGTGAGGTTATAGAACATAAAAGGGCTTTTTATCCTTCCAGCAGATGGGGTCCCCCAAGAATAAAAGAGACTTGAGAGCCACTTAAACGGGCCTCAAGGCCGTGTGCGATTGAAGCTAAGTGCTAGCTGTGATTAAATTTATGTAAAGTTTCCAGCACAGTGCCTGGCACGGACCAGCTGCTGGATGTCTGGTAGGTGCTTCCGCTAGTGCTGGGTTGTTAGAAAATCACTCTACCAAGATACCTGGTACCATCTCCAAGCAGGTGTGACTTTCAGTTAAGTGACTCATCCTGCGGTCCTACTGAGAAATCATTGACGATGCCAAGAATAGAATTCAGAGACTTTGTGTTCAATTTCCAGTCAATACCTCCTTTCCCTGGGAGGCCTGCTCTCCTTCTCCGTGAGTACCTTCACCAAGAGAGAATGAGATTCTTGAAGCAACTCAAGTATTGTGGTAGTTTCCAAATAGCCAGTTCTTGCCTCCTCTCCAAATATGCTTCATTCTCATATTAGCAGTTTCAGAGTAGCAAAACACAGAAGTTTGCTTGCCTTCCTTCCTTCTTCCTTCCTTCCTTCCTTTTCCTTTGAATCCTGCCACCTCCAGTATGAGGCACAGGGTGAGGAAGAAAGTGTAGGGGAGAAAAAATAATTTTCCTTCCACTCTTCCAAGTTCTTAGCTGAGATTCCTGTAATAAAACACAGATTAACAAGAGAAAAAACAGTTATTAACATTTGCACCCCGTTGGGAGATACCAGGGAAAACTGAGTGACTCTCTGAAGAGACTTTAGAATTCAGGCTTCAGTACCATCTTAATAGGGAAAGGGGAGGGGACATGCAGGCCTATTAGAAGGTTTGTGCTTTGTCACGAAAATCCTCCATCTAATTAACAGGGTATGATTTTGATGAAATCTGGAGAAATATATTATTCATGCATGTCAGAAATCAAATGATTTTCAGGAAAGTGAGTGTGCCTTTAGAAGAGTAGGTGGCTGCTAAGGTAGTTTGTGACAAAGTCTATCTGGGTGTGGTTTCTCTTCTCTGACATGACTCAATTTTCCTGTTTATCCAATTCCAGGGGAGGGGAGGGATTTAGGACAATCGAGTTCATTTTGGAAGCTCTATCTTGAGGCAGATAGTGGAGTTCAGAGGAACTCCCTTTGCATTTGCTCTTTTCCAAGTGCCTACAGCTCAAAATCATTGGTATGATGGAGCTGCACATTCAAGTATAGCACTTTCTAAACTTTTATCACTGTGTTTCGGGGTGTCATATTCTGCTTCCTTTCAAAAGAAGAGGGGAAAGAACCTGCCAACTGTTTTATAGCCTATGTGTGTGTCATGGGCACAAACGTGGCAGGGAGTGGGGGTCACAGCAGGAGGAGCCCAGACTTCTCTTGTGCTAAAATAATCGATTCTAATTTTAGACAACGCTGACACATGGCCGGCACAAGCTTCATTTCCTAAAGAAGACGCATGGAGAAGGAAAAACGTTCTCCCTGTCCCTGTGAGGGAAAGTTTAGCAGGAGGTAGTGTGTGGTCCAGAGTTACCTATGATCAGTTTTACATGACCCAGGAGCCTTCGGGACCTTTGACGCTAGGCTTGAAGAAGAGTGCAGTCTCGAAGGATATCATAAGACAAAGGGGACCAGGTAAGTATAATAAACCAGGGGAAGCTGACCGAGGCCTCCTTGTTTGTATTCTTGGCTTGATGTCACTTTGTCTTCAGAGATAAGGATGTTCCTGTTCTCTGGGCACAGGGAGGGCACTTTTGGCATGAAATCGGTGACCTGTTTCAGGACAGAAGAGCCAGGAGAAGGTCGCGCTGACCTTCCTCCTTCTGTCATTTTCTCAAACTCCCTCAGTATGTCAAGCTGCCCTATTTTGAGGCAGTGAGCCCTGAACCCTATCAACACCCTCTTTTGACCAGGTGATTATGAGCCCTGAGGACCCTATGCTTTCTCTGACCACCCTCTCCTGAATGATCAAAACAAGCACCACCACTGGGATAGACTTTACCTCTGCAAATACTGTTGTTCCCCACGGTCAACACTGTTATTCCTCAGTGTTATTCCCCAATGCTGCTTTCTGACAGCTGCTAGGTCCACAGCTAATGTTTCCTCGTGCTTTGCCTTGGCCCAGAGCACAAAAATGTGAGGGACAGCATTGCCCTTTGTCCCCACTCCTGTCCCCTCCTTCTCTGGGCGGCCCAGCTCCCCGCAGAAGGGAAACTCCTGGTTTGCTCAGAAGTTTCTCAAAAGCTATAGTGCAAATCACCCTAATTGTTTACTAGATGAACAATGATCACTCTAACCTCCTAATTAACATTGTTAAAATCTGCTAACAAAAGACATTTAACAATATCTTAATTAGGAAGGATTTCTAATTTGTGATGTGGCGCATGTTAGACAAACAGGATACAATTCTCCCTTTGTTCCTGGGCTCTGCAGTCAATGAGATTACACGATATGACACAACGTGTCCTGTGTTGGCCATTTAACATTCTATATCCTTTGCACATTTGTGCTGCATAATTAGTGCCTTAGCTAATTTTACCTGTGTTATTGTTTGCACTGTAATTCGGAGAGGATAGAGAGGTGATGCTGGGCAAATGAGATGGGGGCATGCATCTGAGTCCCCTCCCTTGGAGTGGCTGTGGCTCCCAGACGCTTGTTGGAAAAGTCTGGCTAGCAAATAAAGCAAACTTTTCAGGGCCTCTGCTCACGAAAGTGGGGTGCAAGGTGAACAGCCTGTTTGAGTCGTTCCAGATAAATATTTGGACGACTAACCAGCTTCATCTTCACTCTTTTCCCAAGCTCTTCCAGCTTATTGTTAAAAGCTTATATTATCTATCAGTTAATTATTAAAAAGTGTCTACTCTGTTTTCATAAATTATCTATGTGTTAGAGATATTGGCACATGAGAGAGGGAGTCATGGGGATAAGGGAGGTTCCAAAGCCAATTATCGCAGCTGGGAAGATTTTAGAATATAATGGGACCCTTGAATTATTCTATACAAGACCTTTAAGGATGAGTGTTTAGGTGTTTGGTTAGGGGGGGTGAGAGCAATGGGGGGAGAAGGGTTATGACTTCTAATCATCCCTATTCATTATTCTTATCTCTTTGCGAGGACATCCATGTTGTCGGGTCCTTTTCCATATGTCTTAACTTCTTTATGCTGACATTATTACCGCCAGAAGTTATTTGGAATTACTGTTTATATAAACAACATCATCTAATCTAAATGAGAAAGCATAAGAAAAATGCTTAATAATGTACCTGGCACATAGTTAATATCCAGTCCATTGTAGCTGCTATCAACTATGTCATATTGTAAGGCTGTATCTAATACGTGAGGGACACCCTAGCCACATCCTACAGTCCTTGGAGCTCGATGTGACACGTGACATATTGCATATGACATGCAGCCTCATCAAATGCTCAGAGGTTATTTCTAGACTCTGGTTTAGGTCACTGAATGGGATCTTTATGAAGATATTAGGGAACAGGGAACATCAGTTCACCAGACAACCACTGAGAATTGTCCAGCGAGATAGAAACTAATATAAAAAAGGCAGGACAAAAATCTTTACAATTAAATAGCTGTAATCTGAGCCCATATTGAAAACCTACTGACCTTGAACTGGCATCTATCCCTTCTCCCTTGCCACCTATGCCGGGCAAAAGCAATGAATATCATGCTTACACTTTTACATTGGAAAGGGAGGCCTGTACGGATGAGAGTGTTGTAGAGAAGTTCCTGGTGGAGATAGGCAGTGCGGTGAACACGTCTTCCCTCACAAAGATCCCTTGTAAACACTGTTTAAAGAAAAATACTACGTCTAACATCACCCCTTCCATTTCTTTAACCTCTACACACACACATGTGTGCGCGCGCACACACACACACACACACACACACGTTAGGAAGAAAAAAAAACCCTTCATGTCTACCCTCTTCAGTTCATTCATAGGGGCCTGCAAATTAAGCCAAGAAAAGACAAGTTAGCAAAAGACAAGGACGGATTTTTATCCATACACATATCCAAGAGTTCACAGAAAAATGGGACTCCAGGAAGTGATTTGGACTGTGGGCTTCTATGCCATTTTAATAGGGGAACGGAAGAGGAGAAGGGCACTTAGAAGAAAGCAAATGGCTTTTAGGATAGATACATGGACCCTCCAGAGAACTGGTGGCAGATAAACTACTTCGCTGACTGTGTGTACCCGTGTGTGGAGCTGACCAGAAGGTCTCTGAGAAGAAAGATGAGAGCTGTCCCCAGAGGGCCTTTATGGAAGTGGAGCTTTTGGGGGGGCTCTGCTTTTAAGCAGATAGGAATTTCAGGAACTCAGATGCCTTCAGCTCAAAACAATTCCTGTGCCAAAGAGGCGTAGTTTGAGGTGGCATGTCCCCTTCAACAACCTATACCAAGTTGGCCTATTATACCACTATTGAGGCATACAGAGGTAATGTGAACGTTTTAGAGTTGGCAGAGACCCTGCCTTCTTTCGTAATCTAAGAAAGAGAAGAAAAGGCTCCCAGAGGGAATGTGCCTCACATTGGTGGGAGAGATGCCCTTGGGTTCCCATGATCCCCAGGGTCGGCTTCCCCTGACAGCAGCAGCCAAACAGACTTTCCCATTTCCAAGAAGGACCAGGGAGGAAAAAAAAAAAAAGACACAGAAATATAAGGCATAAAGATCTCGTTCTCCTCAAGCTTTTCAGGTTTCCTCAGGCACTGCTTATTTCAGAAAGCGGGAACAAACAGACCTGAGCTATTCTTCTGTAGGGAGCCAGGAGGGGCAAAGGTACAAGAGAAGAAAGAAATTATATAAATTGACATGCTCTCTTCTGATTGCTTGCAAAAACGATCACTTTTTGATGATACAGCAACTTGATAAGGGAGTAATTTATAGATACCGTTTCACAGGGGGTGGGTGGGGGAGGGCTGGGTAGGGATCCTACAAAATCCGACTATCCAGAAATGCAGAAGGAAAACTGATCAGGAAAAAGAAATAAAAAATGAAACAATAAACTTCTCCTGCACTTTATATGTTGAAAAGGCTTGACCGTAAATCCTCATTTTGACATTCATCCCAGATCCGTTTCAGAGGCAGCCCACAGACTCAACAGGGCAAGAGAAAACACTAAATCATTATTATCTCATAAGAGCCCAAGCCTGTTTCTCCAAATGCTGGAGAACTGGTAGAGCTTCTCAAAATATCATAAATCTATTGTGTTCTTTCCTGTTTTACTTAACAGCCAATTAATGTTACCGCTTCAAAGAATTAAAGCCAAGGCCCAGAGGAGGGTGAGGGTAGGGGAAATCAAGGTCTTTAAACTTCGGCGGGCACGCAGAGAGCGCACGTGCCCATCTAGCCCTCATTACAGAGCGGCTCATTAAAAGGCTCAGCCGCTGGGGACAAAAAAGTCCCGCCACCATGCACATCCACCGAGAGGATCTTGTTCTGATTAGCATACTGGAAAGGAAAACATTTTTCAACACCATCTTGAGTCGGTTTCATATCCTACAGGCTGCTACCGGCCACGCCGTGGAGTTCTCGCTCCTCCCTGGGAGGTGCTCCCGCCAGGTGTTGTTCAGGCCACCCACGTGACCCCCAGAATTAGCGGGAGTGGCAGGATGCAGCAAAACTGGGTGTTACACACGGCCTCAAAGGGGGGTCCTGATGGCTCCGGTGACTCTGGGCCCGACCTGGTCTTACAACCCTGCCGCGCATTGCCCAGTGAAGGCCAGAAAATCCTGGGTTTTTTTCTCACGTGCCACTTGGTCATTCTTGGCCACCCTAAATTCTCAGCCAAGAGGGAAGCAGCGGGATGTGGACGTTCGGGGTGAGTGCATGAAAACCAGCCTGGAAAGATGTACAATGGGGAGCACTTAGGTTCTGACCTTACGTCCTTATGACCTTGGGCAAAGCCTACTCCTTGGATCCCAGGTCCCCACTCTGCAAAATGAGGATGTCAGTGACTGCCAGAGGTCCATGGGGGCGGAGCCATTCTATAATGACCTAGAATATTAGATTTGTCATACATGAATCTCTCTGTAGCATTCTGAGTTCTGACCAGGATGATATTCAAAATGTGTAACAGTCAGTGGGGCCTGGGAACCAGCATGCCTGGCTGGCCGATTGGAATGTGGTGGGTCACTAGAACAGTGACAGGGGCACATGACCAGCATGGCACCACGTGTGTGGGCGGGCTGAACCTTACCCTGCTCTCCCCTGCTCCCTGAGGGCTGTCAAAGTACTTCTGAACTGAGGCTTTAGAAGGGGAGGGAAAGCAAGATGATGCGGACGGCCAGGAGATGGCCAAGGGGGAGATGACTATTTGAAAGCAGGATTCAAGGAGCGAGAACCAGATCTGGGCAGATGATGGTGAGCGGGGACCTGGGAATCAGAGTGACTTGGCTCAGATCCTCCTGCAGCCCTAGACAGGTGGCCTTCAGAGAGTTACTTAACGTCTCTAAGCCTCAATTTCCACATCTGTAGAATGGAGATAAAGTGCAGTGTCACGCAGGAGACAAAACGAAACACACGAGGCACAGAAAAACAACTTATTCTTGATAATGCTTTGAAATGTCTATAAAATCTATGTCCTAAATCTCTCTCTTTCTATCAGTGAGTCTAATGCAGCCAGATCTTTCTCTAACGGTAGAACAGATTAAATTCTTAGCTTCAGTTTATAGACCATTTTGGATGGAAAAAAAAAAAAAGGGAGAGAGAGAGAGAACTGGATTGCAAATTGAATCACCAGAATCATCCTTGGTGTTGTGAGATGCTAACAGCGTTGCAAAGCATCCCGGGAACAGAGATCATTTGAGCGATCTCACATCTCCCGTGCACTCTGGGGCCCAAGTTCACTGAGTGAAATTGGGAGCAAAATCATTTGCACCAATTATATTAAATTCATTCTCTCTCACTTGCACCTCTATGCCTCCCTCTCTGTGAAGTATACACCATTGAATTTATCTAGGTTGGATAGGCCAAATGCATGCATCGTGCCACTCTACTATAATTAGATACACATCTCACACGATGGGTGTAAGAAGTGAGGGGTGAGTGCTCGTCAAGGGCACAGCATAAGAGCTCCTATTCATGCAATCAGTAAAAAGTGCTACTCTCCTCCCTCCCATTTGAGGAAACCCAGATGATGACTATTTTTTAAGGGAATCAGATAAATCACATTGTATGGAAGCCTTACCCTCATCCAATGTCTTCATCCTTTTTTTCTAAAGATTTTATTTATTTGAGAAAGAACACAAGCAGGGGAAGAGGAAGAGGGACAAACAGACTCCCCACTGAGCAGGGACCCCCCCCCTCCCCCAGCCAGGGCTGGATCCCAGGACCCTGACATCACGACCTGAGCTGAAGGCAGATACCTAACTGACTGAGCCACCCAGGCACCTCTCAACATTTTTATCCTTGAATGTCCTTGAAGGTGATGGCTATAGACAGAATGTGTCCTCCTAAAATTCATATGTCAAAATCCTCACCCCCACTGCATTGGTCTAAGGAGGTGGGGCCTTTGGGAGGTGATGAGGTCAGGAGGGCGGAGGCCTCAGGAATAGAGTTTGTGTCCCATTATATAAGGGGTTCCAGAGAACTCCCTCACCCTTTCCACCACAGTGAAAAGATAGCCATCTATGAATCAGGAAGTGGGCTCTTGACAGACACCAGATCTCTGACATCTGGAGATGTCCAGAGCTGTAAGGAATAAGCTTCTAAGCCCCCAGTCTAGGGTGATTGGTTATAACAGCCAGAATGAATTCAGATGGTACTAGAAAGTTAAAAAGAAGGACAGAAAGAGGGCGAGAGGGAGGGGGACAGAAGGAAAGAAGGAGACAACTGAAGAGTGCATCATTGGAGAGTTTCTGGAATGATGATACGGACGGCTGAGATGGCTAGGGAGGCCTTACAGCTTGATTCTGTAGGTCTAGTAACTCATGTGGATGAATTATTTATTGCTCACTTCCTCTCCTGCGGACCAGGTACTGTACTAGGCCTTTTCACATGTGATAGGAAAAAAAATCAGTACTCATTCATAGCCTCATCCCTCTCCTCCTGTCCAAAAGGATTCTGTGCCGCTTTGTGGTCCTTGAATCTTTGGTTGCCGCGTCCGGGGGTTAGTGCAGAATGGAGGGACTCCGTTGGACTGGAGTCATGCAGCTCCACGCAAGGACTATATTTCTTGTGGAACAGAATTCAGCAAAGAGGTGAGAAAAAAGAGTAGTATGAGAGGCTTAGTAAGTGGAGTGACCTGAGGACTGGGACCCGGGGCTGCGAGGTAAGATGTACGATATATCAACACTCTGAATCCTGGATTCGGAGGAAAAGGGGTCTTGGAAAATAGTCAAGTGGATAGGCGGTAGGGTCTTGTTATCCTGGGACAGACACAGCTGAGGTACTAAGGGGTAAGGCTAGGAGTCCCTATGAGTGTCTCTGTCACTTTTCACATTCAGTCTTACCACAGCCCCCTGCCTCTATCCAATTCCCAGCTGCTGATACCACACTGCCACCAGCTTCAAATTCCTCCTCTGATAAGAACGACAAAGGAACAGGAGGTGGGATTTGTGGTATTCGTTTGTGTCCAAAACTCTATCATGTTTCCCATGTTTACTATACCATATCAAGAAATTAGGATGTTAGGGGCACTGCACCCAAAGCTTTTTCTAAAAAATGGTTTGTCTTATTATTATTTGGTGGACTTCAGGCATGGGATGATCAGGGAGCTGGGATCTCTAAATGGATAGCAGGAGGGGGGGGGCAGTGATAGAAGAGTGCTAGGACCTGGTCAGGGCATAGCCCTGCAAAGTGCGTGAGCATTCCATGTGACCATCTCAGCACACCTGGACATTGGTGCCCCTAGTCACCACCTCCCTGCTCCCGTGCCTCCTTGGAGAAGTACCTTTAGCTTCCACCATATGGTGATACTTGATATTATCCAAAATAATGGCAGAGACCATGAGTCATCTAGCTACCATTTCCTCCCTGGACTGGATCTTTAGTATGATCCTTGCAACTCTGCAATGTCTGGGGAACCTCAGAGGTATGTATCCTCATCTCAGTTCTTCTGACTCTATCACCTTGAATCATTCTCTCAGAGTCTTTCCAAATGTTCATCTTTTTCCATCCTCCAGTGGGTGCAAAAAATAGTGCATCTCAGCTAAGGGATCCTTTTATGCCCCAGAGTGAATAATTCCATTAACGTTTACTCATGAACTTGTTCTCGACCTTTCTCATCATCTTTCTTGTCTCCTTCTGTGTTTGGAAAATTGGGCCAATAATTTTCAAGACTCCTTCTAATAGGCACAGTGATCTCATTTTGTTCTATATTTATGATTAGTACAACATGTCTAGTAGACTCTCAATTCAACTTTAAAGTTGAATCTAAAATGGTATTAACTATGGTCATTCGATACATGACTATATTAATTTAATCTACATTAATGCCCCATAACTAATATTTTTCTTGCTATAAAATCACAGCTAGAAAAAATTAAAAAAATCTAATAAGCTGAGTCTCCAACTTCTAACCATTAAAACTGAGACACACATGGAATTCTGCAAAATATCCAGACTTCATTATTTCTGTGTCTATTCTTTTCTTTCCTCCACATAGTGTAATGGGAAAACAGGACAAAACAAAACAAGAACCTTGGACTTGGGCTCTTAATTCATCACGTTTTGTCTTCATGACCTCAGGTAAATCATTTCATCTCGCTCCCTGCCCCCACTCCTCTTTTATATAATGAATGTTTGGATTATATTCCATGCATTTTCAAAGGGTTTTTTGTTTTGCTATGTTTTTGTTTTTAAAAAGAAATTGAAAACTTTCTTAAAAAGAAATCCCAGGGAGACACACAATGCATTTAACAAATAAAAGCAGAGTTCTCTGGTTGAATCAGGGATGGCAAGACCCTTAGACTCACCACTGAGATCCTCTTATGCAAATGTCACCCATCCCACTTCCTTTTAACAGTTTATGATTTCACACACAAGCACAGCTTTGGTCTGTGCGAGCATTCACATTCACCGTACCTGTCTTTGATAGTGTCTACCTGTAAGCATGTGACTCCGTGTGTGTTTATATGAGCATATAGAAGAAATCCAAATTTCCTGCAAACAGCTTGAAATCTTCAACTAAGAATGAGAACCAGCATCACTAGGGCTTTGAGTCCCAAACCGAACCTGGAATGGCAGCCCCATGCACACTGCCCCCGGGGATCTCTGCCTGCCTCCTGGGCAAGACAGTGGATGTCTCATTCATATTCTGGCAGGTGCTGCTTCTCCTCCCCTCCTGATCCATTTGTCTCTCCTGTGGGACACCAAAGTCCCTGCCGGTGGCCATTGTGTCCACTACTCTACCAGGCAAGGTTGGCTCTTGATGGCTGATGGTTCCATGCATCATTGCCCTGCTGAGCAGGTGCATGGCATGGCTGTACCATTGCAAAGAGTGCCCCAGGAGGCAGTGCAAGTTCTTGGTCTCAGCTCTTGGGCAGCGGCATCCCCAGTGTAGTGAGCACCTACTGGACCAGTGCCCTGCAGCACGGTGGGAAGAATGCCTCCTTACCCACTCCCATTGCCACTGCCACATAGGACTCAAACAGCGGCCAGTGGATACTGGACCAGAAGACACAACTATGTGACAGATCACACTATGCAGAGAACCACCCCTCCCCTAGAATGGGTAAGTCAAATTCTTTGTGCCAGGTCTATTTCTCCCTTAATGCTCTTCCAGGAGGCTTCTCAGCCCCTGTGCAAATAGACTTCAGGTTTCTGAATCCCTGCTGACGCATCTCAGGCTCATTTTGAGACCCTTGACCCAGACATCCAGATGAATCCATTCATGTTATAGTATAAATCAATAACATCTCCTTATTAATATACACACCAGCTGGAGGACTGGGGTCTTCTCTCACAAGTTTTCACTTTAGGGATGCATGCAGGAGCTCTTCACCTATGATAAGCAGACATTAACTACCTAGGTTTTCAGCTGAAGTCCAGCTGGGAACCTTGTGAACAGTTACGCTCTGTGTAAAAGGAAGAGGCTTTAGATCCCAATAGAAAAGTCTTACTATGCCATGACACTGCTTTGATTGTTAGCAGCTGGTTTCAGAACTAACATAAGTAATACCCGTGCCTAAGAAATTGGCTTAGATGGGTACTTCCCTCCATGATGCACACAACCCCTTATGCTACAAGATTCTCCAAAAATAAATGAATGCATGAACAAGTTTTAGGGAACTCCACATCCTCTGTCTTGGAGGGTTCCAATATGCCTCGACATACTCAAGATTAGAGAGATATTGAGTAAAGAAACTTTTAACTTTTTATAACTCCTTGTTTTTAAACACACTGACAATAAAACTCTTTTTAAAGAATCTAACACTTTTGAATATCGATCAGAAGTAATGTTTTATGGAGCACATTTTGAGAAAGTTAGCTTAGAATGGGGGTCAGAAAACTATTGCTATAAAAAATCAAGTAGGGCATCATTTCAGCTTTGAGCCATAGGCTCTGTGGCAATTACTCTTCTCTGCCACAAAAGCAGCCACAGACAACACATAAACCAATAAGCATGACTGTGTTCCTATAAAACTTCGGTTGTGGACATTGAAATTTAAATTTCATGTCATTTTCTTGTATCACGAAATATTTTTCTTCTTCCGGCTTTTTTCAACCATGTTTAAAATTCCAACCAACATTTAAAAATGAAAAACAAAAGCTAAAAAACAACATTTAGCTCTAGGACTGTCAAATGTAGGTAGTGAGCTGAATTTGACCTGTGGATCAAATTTTGCTAGTCCCCAGCCTGGCAGCAGTATCAGCTAGTAAAAGAACTGAATGTCTATGTAGATACCAGACCCAGAGTCCCCAGAGTAGAAACCCTGTCTGGTCTCTTTATACCCCATTCTATTTCCACACTCAGTTTTCTGCCTAGAACTGTGTTGAACTATATGGTACAAGCTTCTAGATATTTATTAAAGGAAGGAATAATCACTGGTTCAATTTATCTGTCAATGGCATGGCCAGAATTTAGTTTGTATTGGCCCCCATCACTGGGTATATCAGTATAAGTGGCAGATGGGAACCCATGACTCCAATGTGTTCAAGACCAACAAGAATTTCACACCTTTTTGAATAGCATTTGATTGCAATTACACATTGCTACAGCTGCCTGGTGTGTAAATTCAGCCCATTACTGATGAGACCAGCCAGCTAGATACAAATAAATGCATTAGAAAAAGTTGCTTTGTCTTTGAAAGCTAGGAATTTAGATTCAGTGGTAACATCTGGATTGGAACACATACTTCTTTTATTCCCAGCTGCGGTGTCCTCTGTAGCATCTGTCTCCATCCGTCCCAAGAAAGTTCATCGCAACAAGCCTGTCTTCTGGGCTTACTCCCCAAAGTTAGTCTCTTTCTGGGATAGTCCTGTCCTTTGGAAGTTTCCACTGATACTATGGAATTGTTCACTGGATGACAACTTCCTGCCCAGCTCTAACCCCATCCCTTCACTGACACCATCTCTAACAAATTCCAGGCTGCTCACTGTTCCTCTAAACATACTCATTGATTGATCAATTTATCAATTCATTCATTCAACAGATGCTCACTGAGCAGCCAGTATGTGCCTCCATAAAATGCTGTAGCCTAGAAATATAAACCTGAAAAACAAAAACTCCCTTCAGAGAGGTCACAACATAATGGAAGAGCCAGAGATACAAATAGACAACGACAGGGGCTTTGACCACCTGAGAACCTCCTTACCGGCTCTTACTCACACATGACCTGGGACCTTCAGTTCCCTTTTCAGGGGTGAATGCTATTGCTCTCCAACTGGTTATGGTTCCTTGAGGGAAGACACTATGCCCTTTGCTTTTTTCACCTCAGAAGTGCCCCACACAGTGACTCTTTGCGTGGTAGATTCTCATCAAGAATATGATTGATTTTGGAGCCACGAACAGAAAGCATCAATAAACTAGGGAAGAGATATTGCAGACTTTATTCTGCAGTTTTGACCCTGGATGGTTTGTCTCTCCGTGACTTAGATTCACCCAGACTTTTATGCTGTTGGTGAGCAGTGGCCCCATGAGTAGGAGCAGGGTGGGAAGGGATAGTGGAATCCACACCTGCTTTGAGTCCTGGAGGACAAGAAGCAGAGCAGCAGCAGACAGGGGAGGGAAGGGGGGAGCAGTTTCCTTGATCTTTTTCTCATGACACAGGCCACTGTGTTGGGTATCCCCTCAGCTACTATGGACCTCAAAGGACTCAGTTCCTAGATATACCCTTACCTATGCAGGGGGGACCCTGTAGACCAGATCCTGTGGAGGGGGCGGTGGTGACACTTCTGTTTCTATAGGAATTTTCAAAACAGCTGAGTACTTTGAGTCTAATGGCTGAGCTGAGTTGTGCAGCCAGACCTCCAGGCCTGCCCAACCCCAGCTGTCACGCCAACCAACCGTATGGTGACCTGGCCATGCCATCCACACAGGTACAGCTGGTCCTCATGCCTCCATTTCCCCTGGGGAGCTGGTGGAGTCTAGTGGTAAGGTTTCAGAATCAAGAAGTCATTGGTTTTGTATCTTTCTGTTATCGAAGGCAAATTGCTATTCCTTTAAGCTTTAGTTTTTGCATTTATGAAATGGGGAAAATGATCTCTTTTTTAAGATTTTATTTATTTATTTATTTATTTATTTATTTATTTGAGACAGAGAGAGAGAATGCATGAGCAGGGTGGAGGAGGGGAAGAGGGAGAGGAGACACAGAGAATCTGAAGCAGACTCCATGCTGAGAGTGGAGCCCGACACAGGACTCTCTCCCAGGACCCTGAGATCATGACTGGAGCTGAAATCAAAAGTTGGACACCCAACCGATGGAGCCACCCTGGCGCCCCATAATGTCTTTTGCTGTTGTTGGAGTTTCCAGGACCGCACTCGCTCTGAGCTGTTGCAGGGCTGTTGCGTGGGCCTTCCAACTCCTGGGATGGTCCTGTGTTCCTCACAGGGAGCCAGCTAGATTCTCAAGGACATCACCCTGGGGCTTTTGGGTTTGACTTTCTGTGGATCTACTACGTGCTTCGCCATCCCGCCGTCTCTTCCTCATCTTTGTGCACTGTGTTTCCAGATTATGATGTCTCCTGCCCTTAAAGAATACAGGGCTTGTGGTTCTGTTTCTTGTTCTCTTTGCTGTTTTGGAGCGATTCTTGAAAAAAATTAAAAAACGGGGGAGGGCAGAAACATCTTTGTTGTGTTGTCTAAAACCTGGTTAATCTCTTCTGATACTTTGGTGAGCACAACACATAATAGGGTATCTTAGAAATCAAAAGTGCTTTCTCCCCTCCCTACCCTCCTCCCTTACATACAGAAAAGTACTAGTTTCCTGCCATCAGCACATTCCTCCTGCCCCATCCCACAGGTTCTGCTCTGGATGAAGCAGTCAAGGCTAGGCTTTGCCTGACGTGTAGGAAAGAGGGACGTAATTGGAGGGAGGACATTGCAACAAACCAGCTGTTCTTTGGAGGTTGATCTTCCTTTTGGAAAGTAGCAGAAGCAATCACCGTGGTTCATTAGGAGGTCTAACACACTGGCTGCAAAACTATATTTGGAAAACCACATTCACTTAGTTCTGAAGTCGTGAGAAGGGGTGCAAGGGTGGAATGAAGAGGAAAAGACACATCGGGGCCTGCCTGGGTATAAACTCAAATCTGCAAACAGGTTATTTGAATTGGATTCTAAGAGGAACAGCACAGGGATGGAGCTGGGACTACAGGCCAAGTATGGACTGGGTCTCGATGCACCAAGCCCTGGGAAGCTCCAGTGTGTTAGCAGAGTGAGCTTGCCCATGGAGAGGTCATTGGGCCAAGTGGGAAGAGGATAAAGATATGGTTAGTGTAATGTGCCCTGAGAACATCCACTCCCAGCTCAGGGTTCCAGGGAGCTGTGGCACATGTCTGGGGACCAGCCCTGCAGTTTGGCACTGAATTACATCCAGGCCCATCGTGTGTAATGGGCCATTCCATTGCATCCTTACCCTCCTGCGGCTTTCTGACCATAAAGTGTCGACACCACAGGCTACAAACTCTTGTCCTGTACTTGATCAGAACCACAGGAAGTATCACAGGACATGGAGGACATAACCTGGGCAAGAAAGGCATGCATGGTGGAGGAAGTTCTTTGGGTGGGATTAGTCCAGAAAGGACTTGGGAAGTCACCTCTGCTCTCTTCTGTTGGATGGGAGCCCTGGGAGCTCTTCTCCTAGTAACTCTTCTCACAGGAGTTATGCAACCACAAAAAAGGCCTGGGGAGACTTTCCTAAATAGCAATGTCCCAATTCAACTGGACGTTCTCATTGATCACATATCACAGGATCCCCAGGAAGTGTGCTTTAAAAACGCTGTATGGTTGCTCCTGATGTACTTCCCAGGTAAGCCACGTACTGGCTTTATGGAAATGTTGCCCCAAAGGGATTCCGTAAACTGCAGAGTGATTAGATAAAACAATCCAACCTTTCCTGGAGGAATTTGACTGCAAGACCCACCAGCGGGGGGAGAGATGCCGGAGAGTCCGGAATGATAGAAGTGGCAAGCCAGGACCGATAACGTCAGAGTCCTGGCACAGAAAGCCAGGGATGCTTGATCTGAGCGGACAGTGAGCAGGGGGGACGCTGTGCCATCAGAGGGGCTGTGATGTTATGGAGGTCTGACAGCCAAGCTCGTTTCTCAGCAGGTCCTGCTTGCAGCTCCAGGGTCCCCTGACCTCTTCATTGCTTGTGTACCCCACATGGACACTCGCTGGGGTGTCTCTGTTGTCTGTAAACCGGAAGAACTCAAAATAGAAAAACAGAGGGATAGATTCATTCAGTATGCCTCCGGCCGTTCTTTAATAATGAGAATATAAAGAATATATGTATTTTTCACTAACGAAGTGGTGACCAAGACAGACTGTATCTGTATTCTTATGGATCTTCCGTCTTAGTTGGTTAATCACACAAATATAAAGAAATCAACAAGAGATTTCAGATGAGGGTAAGTGTTGTGCTTGAGAATGAGGAGGGCAGGTAATGCTTTGGGCATGCTTGGGCAGAGGAGACGTCTGGGGAGGTGGCTTTCAGGCTGCCTACTTACATATCTATATATCCACCATGAGAACGGTGATTGTTAATGCTAACAGGTCCTTAGAGCTCTTCTTTGAATTGTTTCACTTTACAGATGAGGAAATAGGCTCAGAGAGGGAAGAGCCTTGTTTGTGGTCACACAGCAAGCTAGTACAGGGACGCAAGATTCCTGTCTCCTCACCCAGTGGAGGTCTCTTTGGGTGTCAGGACTGCTGTCGCTACAGAACCCACCTGTCATTTTAAGAAGGGATGGCTGGAGGGGAGCAGTGCGTAGGGGAGGTAGCAGAGAGCATAACACGACTTCTCTTTCAATTATCGACAGCCTCTTATACTTGTCATCACTTTGGGCTAGTTTCTCTCTTACCCGAAGGGCTTGCAGGGCCGCAGCAAAGGGTGGAGGGCCAGGCAAGGTTTGCAAATTACAAGGGACTACTTGGTGCAAGGGTAGCCCATTACCAGTTACCGCTGGCTGACAGCTGTCTGAGCATTTGTCTTCCCCAGAGATGGCCGCGAGAGGAGCGGAGAAGAACAGCGAGGCAGCACCGAGGAAGGAAAGATGATTCTCCCCCACTCAGACTTTGCACCGGCATGAAAATAATCATCCACTAAAGGCAGGTTTCCTTTGAGTCACCCTAATGTGTTCACGGTCTCTAGTGACTTGCCCTTCCCTGCCCCTTCTCCCTTTCTCATCTGCCGGGCTTCTCTCCTTCCCCCACCCCTTCTCCTTCCCCCACCCCTCCTCCCACCTCCTCCCCCACTTCTATCTTTTCCTCCTCTCTCTCCCTCACACCGTGTTACCATTATTGTCAGTAGAACGAGTGGCATGCATGCCAAATCAGGTCATTCACAAATATAGAAGAAACGTCTGTCACTACACATTTACCACTATGACTAAAGCAGGGCCCTTCTGTCTCTGGAATGTGTGCCCATTAGCTATGTGGGATCACAGCCCCTTGAGACTTTGCATCCTTCCCCTTAGCTTCACCCGGGTGAGCGTTCTTCCCGTCAACATCCGTTGGAGTCTCTTTGAACCATACGTTGTGTGTCTCCGTTTATGTTTACGAAACCCAGACAAAGTCAGCCTTTCCCCTGTGCCCCGCCCACCCCACCTCTAGTGCACGGATTGCAAAGCCATTTTCTGGAGTTTGGGGCTTCGCTGTACGTATTTGTTCTGGCTGAAACCCGCTGGAGGATATTTGCTGAAAATCAAGTAACCAACAATAGTGCATTAAAGCAAATGAGAGTGACACGGGCAACTTTTCATGAAAAAGAGCGAATCAGAAACACAACAACTAAATGCAATGTGTGATCCCATGCAACATGAAAACACATGTGAAAAAAAAAGAAAGAAAAAGAAAAAAAAATGCTCATTAAACATCAAACCCTACTTACGACGTTCAGAATTCTGCGTCGGATGTTTTAAGTTCATCGGGTACTTTCACGTTGCTAAAATCAGAGCGATTCTCCATTCATTCAGTTATTGCAACATACTTGATGCCAACTGAGAAAAAGAAAAATATAAGAAGAGGAAAAAAATAAAAGGGGATAAAAAAGGATAAATATGCTTTTAAAATACCTATTTATCTTTAAGACAGTTTGGTGCATAAGGAAGGCCAAGTCTGCTCTGAGTCTCACAGATATCTGAAACAACACCAAAGACATGTATGTATGAATGAGAACTTTGGTAATGAAGATTATAAGTCAGCACTGAACCTCAAATTCCAAAAAGTTGGAATTTTTCTATGATTTTCACAGTTTCCTTAGAACAGTCCAGACAAATTCTAGGGGTCTTCCAAAACCCAATACAAAACAAAAACAAAAAACAGAAATAAAATTGCAATCTACTACCCATACACCTTGTTTCTATTTTGATTCTTAGGTTGGGTCTATTGTCATAGTTGAGAATTAAAAAAAATTTTTTTTTACATGAAGGCAGCAGAAACCACAAACGTCAAAGTGAGAAAATCATCCCTGTTATTACCGCCCCAAATAACTCTATTACCCAATCGACCCCAGTTGTAAATGCCTTTGCCAGTTAATTTTTACACCATCCCTATTGTTACCACCATTGTTATTATTTTGTTCTTTTCTTTGATTATTAGTTTGCTGGTTCAACCATCCTTCAGGCTTATAATAGAAATGCATTCCCATGTGATGGCTGTTGGACTGCCTATGGGAAATGACTTGATAGTCTTACAAACACTGAATCATGCAGTAAATTAACACTCATTTTCATGCACGTTTGCTTGCATGTTGATGACCTGGAAACACACGCTTACACTCCATATTTTTCCTTGTTGCTCCTGATTTGTTTTTTCTCTGGTAGGAATAGAACAATATGGGCTTCCTCCAGGGAACAAAACAACACCTCACTTCGCGGTGTGGAAGGGCGAGAGAAGCAGATGGAGGCAAACGTGCTCGCAGAGGGCTAACAGAGCACACACAGAGAGGAGATGCGGCTACCTGGTTTCCCACCCGGGCACTGCCAACCAGCTTGGCAGTTAGGCAGCCTAGGGACAGGGAAGGTATGGGCCAAGAGGAGAGCGGGATCCAACAATGGCTCATGAAACAGTCCCTGGAGAGAGGGTATTCTAGGTAGATTGCTCCTCGGAGCCATAGGGCTTAGAGGCTTGATCTCTGCCTCACCCTGAGGACACCAAAGAGAAGAAACAGATGTAAATTGGATGCCCTGTCTTGACTACAAACCCCTCCTGGCTAGCTTCAGTCTTTTTGGTCCTTTTGTTGGCACTAAGACCATCTAAAATGGCCTTTTTAAAAATTCACTAAACATCAAGCATTGCTTGGTCTTTAGAGTGAGACCAGGAACAAGTTCTTCCATTATGAATGGGCTTTGGGCAGGTCATCAACACCTTCCTCAGGGGCACTGTTCAGAGAACTTTCTGTGGCAATGGAAATGATCTATACCTGCACTGTCCTAGAGAGCAGTCACTGGCCACATGTGGCTAGTGGGCATTTGACGTGGGCTAGTTTAACTGAAGTGCTTAATTTCAATTTTATATGCCTTTAATTCACTTAAATTTAAATATAAATTCAGTTCAAAATTTATTATTTTCCGTAATAAAAGGGCTTTTTCTTTAAATTACCCTGAGCGCTCAGAGGTGTGTATTCTAAACGTACATTAACTATTGCTTCTCTTATTTTATCTGAATCACAGGTGGCTAGCGGCCACACACTGGGCAGCACAGATCTGAAGTACATCTCCAAGCTGCCTGCAGATCTTTCTGGCCATTCCTGCCTCGGTTCTGCAAATAACATGAACGTTGAATTGCTCCCATGTAGCTATGAAAGACCTTGGTGCCTAAATCTTCTTATTATAAACCAGGATTCAGGCCAATGTATAGGATTACCGTCTATTATCTGATGACACACAGACTGACTTTCTACCCATGAGTTGACCTTTTTGGTTCATGTAACACTTTATCTACTCCAGCAGTGGGCCAAAACCTCACCCAAGACACACTGAATCGGGGTCTCTGAAAGGGCAGCTTTGCTCAGAACTTAGGATTTTTACCAGCAACTCAGGTGATTGTTTTGCAAGAAGTTCAAGATCAACTCTTAACACATCCGTGGGGCATTTCAGACCTGAGGTGTCACCACCAATGCAGCTGAGAATGACAAAGATCCAATTCCTCTACTCCCCTCTGGCTATTTCTGCCCTTCCCAGTTGGTCCAAACCCAGGGACAATGCTGTAGTCAATATCACTTTTTTGACTAAAGTCCCAATCCTAGAGTGGCTGGTGCCTAGGAAGCCTTCCGCAGATATTTACTCACTGCCTTTCCTTGTGTCCTTTGTTGCTCATGTCTGATTAGTTATAAAGCAAGATCCTTTCCCCACATCCCATCTCCTGTGTCCCTCTTATTCTTTCTTTCTCCAACCTCCCAAAGTTAGCTGATAATGTAATTATCATTGTCTGGCATTGCTGTGGCCATTATCACCATCACTGTTGTCATCACCACCATCACCATCATCATCATCATCACGGTCACCACCGTCATCAGCATCAACAGCATCAACATCAATATCATCATCATCACCATCACCACTGTCTTCATCATCATCATCACCACCATCATCATCCTCACTATCACCACCGCCATCATCATCAACATCATCATCATCATCAACCTCATCACCATTGAGGTTCCCTTTACATCAATACACAATACCCTGTGAGATGGAAACTATAATTCTCATTTTATAGAGGATTACACTTACAGAAACTTAACCAGTGCCACTGAGGAGAACAGCCCTAATCCAGGAATAACCAGTCTGGTGTAAACCACCATGGAACATAGACTGGTATTCCATAAAGACATTGACCACAATCAGGCTGATCATGGTCCCAGGACTCACACCACAGTGGAGCCACTGCATTAAGGGTTTCACCTGATGGTGATCAAAAGCAATGAGGTTCACATGAGAAATATACAATGGTTGCATCTTTATACTAATTGTTCTTTATGTATTCATTATTTGGGGTTTTTTTTCACACTTAGAGAGTAAGTCTTTCTTTTTCTTTTTTCAAATATTTACTGAACACCTATGTGCCAAATGCTATGCTTGGCATTTGGAATACAGTATTGAATAATCAAAATACCTTTTGGATGTAAGACAGATGATATCTTTTCTATTCATTTTAGCAAATTTATTTAGCCCCTTAATATATCAGGGGCTGTGTTAGAAGCAAAAAAAGTAAGCACAATGGAGATGATTTTTGGCTTATTGAGTATTAAATATGTACACGTATGCTTAAGTTGAGTGGTTAATAAATAATATGTGATTTTATGCCACACGGCACAGATTAAATATCTTTGAAATGTTTTTTCTTGTCTCTCTATGACATTTTAATCATATTATTTTTTTTGGCTTAAAACTCTTCAATCTTCAAGTTCAAAATCCTTACCCTTAGAAATAAGGCCCTTCATATTGGTTGCTGTGCCTGATTTTCCAACATATATTTCCAGCGTATCTTCAAAATATACCTACATGAGAACAAAACTCAACTTTTCAAGTTTCCTGGCAGGTACGATACATGTCTGCTTTTGCACTAATTTTCAATTGATCTGACATCTCCTCCCAACTCACATGGTCCAGTCTTACTCTGCAAAGCTCAGCTCAGACTTTAACCTTTCTGAGAAGTCCTCTCACTTTTTCCACACAGCCACTCCTATGTCCTAGCAGAATTTCTTACCTCTCCTGCCATAGGGTACTTTGATGTGGGTAGCAGGACTAAACTCAATCCACTGCTGAGCTGTGTAGGACATGTCTCTACTCAATAGGACACAACCCAACTTTCTGATGGCAAGTGTCACTTTGCCAGGGTAGCAAAGACTTCAGTCACCTTTGGGATCTGCTATTCCCTCTCCTGGGCTATGCCGTGGCACTGCAGCTGCACAGTGCTGGGTAGGGATGAGGGTGGGAGTCCCCTGCTCAAGGTCTTTCTCCATACAGCCCTTGGGGTGTTTTGCCATTCTGTTGCCTTTTGGCCATGCCTGGTTATATTTTTGCAAGTTATCTTTGGCCTCATCTGCTGCCTAAATGAATCATGCATCCATTTCTCTGCAATATTTTTACGGGCACAGCAGGATGCCCAGAAGCCAGGCTGGCTTCCTGCTGCTCTAAGACTCACAGGCCTCAATCTCTCACCTCCCCCTCCTCCTTGCAATATGAAGGAGATTCTAGACTGATGGGGAGAAGGTGGGGAAAGAAAACACACTTCAGCCCAGGCATCCACCTGGCCACCAGTATTTGTCTATTGCTAGAATATCTCCCCATTCTGGGGCTTAAGCTTTTGAAAACAAAAGCCAGAAGCAAGCATATCAGCTTATTTCTTTCAGTCCAGCCAGCTTTTTTTGCTTGAGGTTGTTAGCTTGAAGCCTGCTTGAATGGAGAGAAGGTAAGGAGAGGAAATTAAATAAGAATCTCATGGATTATTTTTGCAAAATAATATAAGCCAGTTAAGTATCACACAGCAGAGTGTTTCTTAGTATTCTGAGGCAGCTGGAGGCTGGTTCACCACTTAGTTATCTTTGCATTCTCTGAATCCTGAGTAGCATCTAATTGAGAGGAGATAATAACCATTTATGAATGAATGAGTGAATAAATGAATGAAAATGTCCGTGATGGCTCTCCCTTGATTAAAATCTTCAGTGGTTTAGGCACCTGGGTGGCTCAGTGGGTTAAAGCCTCTGCTTTTGGCTTAGGTCACGATCTCAGGTCCTGGGATGGAGGCCCACATCCAGCTCTCTGCTCAGTGGGGAATCTGCTTCCTCCTCTCTTTCTACGTGTGATCTCTGTCTGTCAAATAAATAAATAAAACCATTAAAAAATTCTTCAGTGGTTTACCATCACTTAAATCATAGAATTACAACTTTTTAGCATGGCAGTTGAGAACTTTCATTAACTCATCTTTTATTAACTCATGGTTTATGGCCCCATCTCATTTTTTTCATTGATCTCTTTATTTTAGCTTGATTTCTCTACCAAGCTGGGAGCCCCTTCAAGGCAGAGATCATATCATATTCCAATCTGCCGGGAGCCGGCCTCAGCAACGGTCAGGGTTCCCAGAAGGTGGTGACGGAATCTGCGATATGAGAGTGGGGATCTCTTGAAAACTGTGTCTTCAGGGTTCTTTATTTAAAGCTTTTTAGTTACAGATTATCTCCAGGGAAGGGTGTATGATAAGTGACATCAATTTAGCTTTAGGCAAACAGTTGGCTCTGTCTATCTTTGCTTCTGTCTCTCTTTTGCAGGATGCAGTTAGGTTAAAGTTAAACAAAGTGATTCACAGCAGGCAGAGTCAAGCCTTTCTAAGAAACCGGCCTTTACCATTAAAAGGGAAGTTTGTGAATAGACTCAGTTTGATAGCTGAGCAGGAAGAACAAAAGGGCAAGTAAAGATGGTGTTGATGACCGCGACATTAGCATAACTCCAGATTCTTGGCGAGGAAAGCCTGGAGGGACTTCCATTCACATTCACGGTACCTCCACCAAAATTTCTGGTGGCTTGGGCCTGGTGGGAGGGGTGGATCACGCACCCACACCGTCCCTACACCAATCCAAATGCAAGTGTAGTAAAATGTACTTAGTTAAGTGCTACCTTAATGCATTATTTAAGCAAAACTCAGATTATCCACTTACCATTTTGTCAAGATTCTAGTGTCCAGAGCAGGCTGCTCTGGAAAGTGTTAGCTCTAATAGAGTGGTGACTGCCCAAGACATAGGTCTTCCTAAATCTTTCAAATGGTATCTATATGGTTATTAGTTTTGTCTGCTGAGTAGCAGGGACACAAACGTGTCTGTGACCGTAGGAGGAAGGGAATCACATTGGGAAACTGAGGGTGAATATACACGAAATGAACTGATTCAGGGCAAGAGGCATTTTTTTCCCCTCCTGAATCAGCACCTAACAAGTAGAGTCTATGGGAGTACTATGTTTTTTGAAATCAAGTAGTGTGAGTCTGCCAACTTTATTCTTTCTGTTTTCCAAAATTATTTTGATCATTCTAGTTTCTTGGCCTTTCCCTATAAATGTTATAATATTTTTTGTATCTACAAACATAATAAAACAAAGTATGCTGGAGATTGCATTAACTCCATAGATAAAGTGGTAGAAGATTGACATTTAACTCTAGTGAGTTTTCCAATCTGTGAATATGGCATGCCTCTCCATTTAAGTCTTCTTTGATTTCTTTCACTGCTATTTTGTAGTTTTCAGCATGCAGATTCTGCACGTTTTTTAAATCAAATTTAATATAAATGTTTTATTTTGGGGAGTTACTATAAATGGTATTGTTTTAATTTCAGTTTCCAATTGTTGATTCCTAGTCTATTGAAATATAATTGATGCATGTGGATACTGTGTCCTGCAAGCTTGTCAAGTGTACTTACTAATTTTAGGAGGCTTTGTGTAGATTCTGTGGATCTTTCTATGTAGCTAATTATGCCGTGTTCAAACAGAGGCAGTTTTTCTAATTTGTATGCCTTTTATTTCTTTTTCTTGACTTATATTACATGGGTTAGGCCTACTAGTATAATGTTGAATCAGAGTGGTAAAAGCAGATATATTTATTTTGTTTTTAATCATAGATAAAGGACTTTTTTAAAATTAAGAAAGTGCCCTTCTTTTCCTACTTTGCGGAGTATTTTGATCAGGAATGCATGTTGAGTTTTGTCAAATGACTTTTCTGTGTCAGTTGATATCATCATATAGTTGTTCTTTTTTGGTCTAGTCATATGATGCTGTACTTTGGCTTTCAAATATTGAATCAATCTTGGATTACTAGGATAAATTCCACTTATTATGATGTATTGTCTTTTTATGTATTGTTGGATTTGATTAACTACTATTTACTTAAGAAATTTTTATCTATGTTTATGGGCAATGTTCTTTTGCAGCTTTCTTTCCTTTTAATGGTCTTTGTTGCTTTTTATATTAGGGTATTGCTTACCTAAAAGAATAACTTGGGAAGTAGGCCCTTCTCTTTAAATTTCAGGAAATTCTACTAAATTTCAGGAAAATTTATGTAGAACTTGCATAAATTCATCCTTAAAAGTTGAATAAAATTAAGGAGTAAAACCATCTCAGTCTGGAGACCTCTTTTGCTGGAAAAGGTTAAACTAAATTCCATTTCTTTAAAAGTGTGAAATTATTCAGGTTATCTTTTTCTTCTTGGGTGATTTTTGGTAGTTGTGTCAAAGAATTGGTCCATTTTATCTGAGTTGAATTTATGTTTGTAGAGTTCCTTGTAATGTTCCTTTACTATCTTTTTTTTTTAAGATTTACTTACTCATTTTAGAGAGAGTGAGGGAAAGAGAGCATGAGTGGAAAGAACAGAGGCAGAGGGAGACAGAGTACCAAGCAGGCTCTACGCGGGGCTCGCTCTCACCACCTCGAGATCACAACTCGAGCTGAAACCAAAGGTCCAGGCCTAACAACTGTGCCACCAAGACACCCCTCCTTTATTATCTTTTGAATGTCTATGAGGTCTCTAATTATGTGCTCTCTTTTTATTACTGATACTAGTGATTTGTGTCCTTTCTTCTTTACCTTTGTCAGCCTGACTAGAGGTTTATCAATTTTATTGATCTGTTCAAAGAACCAATTTTTTTTATTGCATCAATTTTCTTTATCTTTTTAAATAAATTCCATTAATTTCTGTTTTTATCTTTATTATATCCTTCTTTCTGCTTCCTTTGGGTTTCTTTTTCTTTTCCCCCAGTTTCTAAAGTGGAAGCCTACATTTTTTAGTTGAAGCCTTTATTCTTTCCTAATAGAAGCATTTAATGTTATGAATGTCCCTCTGCTTTATCTTCCTCCAACAATTAAAAAAATTTGTATTTTTATTTTTGTTCAATCCAAAATACTTTAAACGTTTCTTTGAGATTGTAGTTGACAGAGATGAATGGAGTTGTCTAATAATAAATCTGAGTGGTCATTAGGTATGGTTAACTGGGTGACCTTGTTTTCCCTCTCACTCTAAATGAAGTGAGGCAATGCAAGAATGATTGTAAGAAATAAAGCATGGCATAAACTGTTTACTGTGAATAGTTTCAATAAAATTTAATTTTCAGCAAGTTAATAGAACAGTTGCCCTGCAACTTAGCCCTGGGAAAATCCTAGAACCAAACTCTCGAAATTTCAGAATCAGAAAACTTACTTTTGCCAGTAGCACCCCATCTTCCAGAATCATGCTACAAAGTTGTTTCTCAGATCCTAGTGTGAATAAAGATCACTTTAACAACTTATTAGACACAGATCTCTCGGCCCCACCCCAAAGATTCTAATTCATTAGATCTGAGATAGACATAGAGATTTGCACTTCCAACAAGTTCCCAGGGAATTCTTATGTTGCTGGTCTGAGGACCACTTTGAATAGCACTGTTTCACAGAACTAGAAAATATTATCCAACAAGTTCTCTCTGGCTTGCTTCATACTTTGCATTATTTTCTTTCCCTTTAATTTTTTTTTACTTTTTTGAAATACTCTTGTCTTCTTTCTTTTTCTCTTCCTGCCATCTACATATGGATATAGTCCAAGATTATAACTTCATATCTCTCATCTTTCTTTCCATTATAAATTCAACAACTACATATTGAGAATCGACAAATTGTTAAATTTGGCTCTAGGTACCATGTAAGGCAGAACCAGTAGGGTCCATGCCCTTTGCTCCAACATTATCTTCTCTGTGAAAGTTTTCTAAGAACTTTCTCACAGACATGACCATCTCTTCCTTTGCTTTCCCATAACTCTTTACTTGTTTCACTCATGTGGCTTTTATTTCATTCTGTCTTGGTTGGGAATTCCCTGAAATAATGTCTCAAATCTTAATTGAAAACAGGATCTGTATTGGGCAAAATTATCTCAACCTCTAATTTTTATTCTGTCACTGATTTCCATTTACTTTGTCAAGTTTAGTAATTATATCAGCCTTGGAATTGAACAGAAAATTATGAAAACCTTTTCAACACAACACCACCTTATCCCAATGTAAAATATATAGAGGAGTTATACAAAATTTTTATAATTGGAGATGTTGCAAAATGACAGGGGGAAAGGAAACAAAATTTCATTTTTTTTGAAATGACAAACCACAATAGGCAAAGCACCATTCTATTACATTTACATGAATTTTTTTCTCTAGTGTATATCATGCCATTTCCCCCACTTAAGTTTTGTGGGAGAAATTCTCCATTCTGTGTGTGGTGTAATCACTGAAAATAGTGTTCATTCGTGGATGTCTGTGTCTATAAAGGAGGGAGAAGAGGGAGCAGAAGAGAATTTTTCACATAAAGTCTGAGTAAAACACAAAACCTCTCCAAGCTATCTGCCCTGCCCCCGAGACTCCCTTCTCTGTGGTATAAAGTGCTCACACAGAAGTCATGAGGTTACAGTGGAAATCTGAGCTTGACATGATTTATTAAATGCTCACATGTTGACCTCTCCTTGGCAAATAATTAGAGTGGGAGGGCATTTGGTTAAGAGAAAGAAAGGGGCGCCATGACTAAACCAGTAGATCTTTGGAATCGAACAGATTTAATAGAATGAATAGCAGGCATTTCCCGGAGGAGGGAAGTAGGCTTCTGCCTGTCAGCCACCCCTGTGATCATATCAAGTTTGGAGTATCACAGATACCCTGCCAGTGTTTCCTAGGACAGAAAGAAGGAGCTCCTCATAATTTGTTGTATTTTAGTGGGGACACATCACACTCGCATGCAAGTTATATACATTCAACTGCATATTTGGGGAAAATCAACAACCACCACAACTGTATTTTTTACACAACAATATGGCCCTAAAATACATACTTACTACTTAGTCTGGGCCAAAAAAAAAAAAAAAAGAAAAAAAAGAAAAAAGTAAAGAAACAGAGTCTTGTTCCAACAATGGAAAAAACTGGCTGTATTGGGCTCCGTTGAAAGGTGATATGATATATGCAAAGCATGCATACTTTCCTTTGTGGGTGATTTCCATGGTGGAAGAAAGCTGATATTTCAGTACCCTTGGGGCTTCCATAGACAGCAGTGGAATTGGGTCAGTGCCCCTCAGAGAATGCTCTTCTAAACCATTAGTGGTTGAGAGTAAGAGAAAGGGAACTACCTTTCTCTCCCTTTCCATCTTTCTACACATTCTGCACACTCTTCCTTCTTCCCTCTTTTCCAAATCCCCTATCAGAGAACTTTCCTCATTTCACAAGATAAGGCAATGAGGGTGATGCTATTAAGGCTTCATGGAAGGGAGAAGCCAGTGTATTGTACTCGCGGTGAGAGCGCTCACCTCAGATAAACCATGTGGACCCTTCAGGGGTGATGGGCTCCATCCAGCTAAGTCACCACAGCTAGTGCTTTTCTAAGCATGAAAGACCTTGGTTTGTCCTCATAATGAGATCAAGTCTGGGATAATAGCTAGGTAGGACACCACATGGAGACATTTCTATCCATGTCCAAAATAACTTTCTCTAGTCGAATCGTGACCAAGTTTTAAGAGGCAGGAAGTTATATTAAATCTGACTATTGTGCAGAATTGTGGAAGAAATGTATAATTAGAAAAAAATATCCAGATATTCTGAAGGAAAATGGAAGGTAAGGGGCAAACTGGGAACTCACAGTGCTGGAGCAAGTTGCTAATCCATTAGTAGGCAGTGCGATTGCTCTAGAGGACCAAGGTCATCAGGAAAACCTTTGCTCTGAAACTAAATTAAGAATAAGGTCCCCATTGTTTGCCTTACAGTGGCCAGAGTTCATGAGTGTCTTGCTTTGTCCCCAGGGTTTCTATTTCTCCACTCTAGGCCAGCTCTGATTAAGAGGAAGCCATATATCTTCTAAGAATATTTCTGTCTCTTGCTTAACTCAGTAACATTAACAGAGGGAAATGAGATTATGTGAACTTCCCATGGATATTTCTATGGGAGGGACTAAACTGATAAAAAGGATTCCCTGTGAAATGCATCCAAATAAATAGAACCACATTGATTCTAGTTATTCTCCCAGGTTTCACCAGCTCAGGAAAGAGGAAAGAATACCTTCAGGGACAGTAACTCCATAACTACCTGCAGATGGCCAAAACCCATGGCTGGAGATGCCCCCACATAAACCAAAACAATGCAAAATCTTCCACTGCAAATGGATTAGATGTGGAATATTTTAATGACTGAGTTGATTCTGTTGTGAACTACTTCTTCATTGTTTCATTTTTTATATAAAAGGCTATCATTGCTTGGCAGCTAAGAGGTAGGTTGAAAACCTAGCTCATCTTCAAAATCTTCTGGACAGCAGAAAACTTATACTAATAAGGAAAATAAGTTTTTAGGCAACAAAGTTTAGATTCATTCAGAATTTAGCAAATGTGAAAATTATTGCATAAGAAAAGAAATTTTGCAATCTAATTCTAGAGACAAACTGCCCAAAACTCCCCTCCCTCTCCCTGCTCTACACACACTCTTAGATTTCTGCCTTTCAGGATGTATTAATTATAGCCCCATAAAAAATACTTAACAGTAATATGAGGAAAAGAAAAGTCATTTCCCTAAGCAAAGGATTAGAATAGGTACGTAGTTCCACTTTTGGTTCTAGGGAAGAATCACTTTTGGCCTCCTCTCAGAAATATAAGTAAAACTTGAGTCTCTAAGGGACAAGATGGAACCAAGGTGAGGCTGAATTGGAGAGAGGGAGAACAAATGTCTTTGAAATTGATCTGTAGTTTCTATCTGCCTTTGGAACAACCTGAGACATAGAATCTTTGACTACCCTTCTTTAGTCCTTCCTTAATCAGTTACATTTTTTATGCTCATCCTCTCTCCCCTGATTTTTTATTCATCTCCCAGAGTGGTGAGCCAATGCTTTTGAAAGAGTAGGTAGTCAATAAATATCCTATGGATGAATGGACCTTTCTTATTCACTTCCAGGCTCCAAAGTCTTGTTTGGGTCTATCTTCTAACAGATACTAGTGTGCATGGAGTTCAGAAATCACATTACAGCAGTTACCACAGGAATTGCTTCTACTTCATTGAGAGCCTGGGTATTATATACTAGAGTGGGTTATTGAACCCTGAAATCCCTTACCTCAAAAAAATGTAAATTGGAATCAAATGCAGGAAAAAAGGAAGGCTTTAATTTCTGGATCCACCTAAATACCACAGAAAACCTATAGGCATCTTCCACTTCTTTCCCTCTTTCTTTTTGGTGAATAACTCAGACCCAAAAGGAGGGGAAAATCTCTCAAAAAGACAGAATCTTTAGACATAGAAGTATGGCCATGACATAACAACATTCTTGAGTGTCTGTCTCCTTCTTTCAGAAAGTCATCAGCTTTTGTCTTTTTCAATAACTGCTATCACAAAGTCCCTTGTTACTTCTATAAATCATGAATAAAGAATTGGTAACAGAGATACCATAGCTTATCTGGATCTGGTAAAATAAAAGGGAATTGACTTCCTTGATAAAAATGTTCTCAGTAACAAAAGTAAAAGAAGAAAGGAAAGATTTACTTTGATTTTAGTTCCCCAATACTTCTTATATCCTCACCTTGAAAACAATTTATTGAAATTGTTCATGGAAAGAAGGTTCTGCTCAGCCTTTAGAAGAAGGCAGTATTAAGTTTACATTCAATAATGACCTGAGTTGACAATATCAGTAAACATATTGTACTCAAACAAAAGTGTTCAAGGATAGAATAGAAGTAAAATCCCAGCCATTCCATTGAGAAATAAGACTAGGACATTCCACAATACTCATTTGAACCTTCTTTCTTGAGAATATCAGCAATTGGAGGGTATTGTGGGTCTGGAAGAAACCAAAGACATATTTTACCTAAATGTGGTTTTCTACTTGACCAAAATGAGACAGTAGCAAATGTTCAATTACACACTGAATAGACTCCACAGCATTTCAGAGAAAACCAAGCAGAGTGCTGTTGAGACACCATCCTGTCAACTGTACAAAGTCAGATCCCTGGAATAAGTCTCAGGGCTTGTGTAATATTTATATAACCTGCACCTGTCCAAAATCAGCTCTGGGGAACTTTTCCCCAAAAATGTTCTCAGCTCTTCCCAATTCTGTTTTGTCTCCTAGAGTCCCTTCATCCCTTTCAACATACGACAATCCTCAAAAAAAACAAAACAAAACAAAAACCAAAACCAAAACAAAAACAAACAAAACCTCATGGCCTTCTTAAAGCCATTCTCTCTCTCTCTCTTTTTTTGGACAAAATATTCATTGTTGGGGCACCTGGGTGGCTCAGTTGGTTAAGTGACTGCTTTCAGCTCAGGTAATGATCCTGGGGAGCCGGGATTGTGTCCCACATCAGGCTTCCTGCTCGGCGGGAAGCCTGCTTCTCTCTCTCTCAGTCCCCCTGCTTGTGTTCCCTCTCTAGCTGTGTTTCTGTCAAATAAATAAATAAAATCTTAAAAAAAAAAATTCATTGTTCATTATTGAGTCTTCTCTCAGTGTTCTGGACAAATAATTTTGCAAAGCACTTTAGAATTGTATTTAGATGATGGGTCATATGGATGTTTTTGAAACATTGGTGAGAGATGAGTAGGGCCTGACTATCCAAAAACTGCGAGGTTTGTGCCCCTGGTCTTTGCTGTGTGAAGTTGTTGTGCAGACAGAAAGTGGAATGAATCTTTGGGGAACACTAGACCCAGCTGTGCTCATGAAATTCATCTAAGAAAATATTTGTAGTACAAAGTGGAGAAAGAAGCTTGAAAGACCCAGCCAAGATCGTAAGTGTCAATGTTGAAGGCAGTAACAGTTGCATTAATGGGAGACAGATGCCTTCTAAGACTATGATTCTTGGCCTTATGGGTCAAGTTTTGGTATAGTTCAGGGGTCAACAAGCTAGGGTACACAAGCCAAATATGGACAACTGTCTATTTTATACAGTCTATGAGTCACGAATCATTTTTACATTTTTAAACTGTTGGGGAAAATCAAAAGAAGAGTAATATTTTGTGACACATAAAAATGTTATCAAGTTTACATTTGAGTGTCCAAAATTAAAGTTCCATTGGAGCACACTCACACCATATTAACTAAGGCTGTTTTCTGGCTACACCAACAGAGCTGAAGAGTCACAAAAGAGACCATATGGCCTACAAAGCAAAAGACAACAATGAAAAAAACACCTTACGCTCAGGCACTTTTCAGAAAAAGTTTGCAGATCCCCGATCAAGTTTATTCTGAAATTCAACTTCAGTCTTTAAATAGATGCCTTAAATCTCGCTCAAATACATGAATTATTTTAGGGGATTGTTACGTCATCCACTGGGGAATGAGCCATTTGTTTCTCAACTAGAAATGGAGTACAGGACAAGTGGCATAAAAGATATTTGACCAATCTATTAGAGAAATGCAAATTGAAACTATAACATGATACTATTTCACACCTACCAGTTAGTCAGAAAATTTTGATTTGATGTGTTTTGAGGATACTGAGCAATATGCATGCACACTGTTGGAGGAAATGAAAATTGGCACAACCACTTTGGAGAGCAGCTTTGCAATTCCTAATAAAATGGAAGGTATGTTTATAAGATGACCTACAATTCCATCACCATGTTAATCCTCTATTTTGAAGAAATTCTAGCACATATGCAAGAGGAAATCTGTAGAAGGATGTCTAATGCAGCCTGGTTTATGTGGTTGTCATTAATGCTGCTAGCCAAATAGAGTGGTTCTCCCCATCCCTCCCGGGCACATGGTAAGTTGTGCTTTTAGCTCCCTTGTGGCTAGGCAGAGCCCCATAGCTAGCTCTGGTCATTGAGTTTTGAGCAGAAGTGACACATATCATGGCTGGAGAATATACAAGGCCAGTGTGAGACTCTTCCAAGTTAGAATAACCTATAGGTCAAAGAAGAAATTACAACAAAACCCAGAAAATATTTCAAATAAAATAATAATACTCTATGTCAAAACTTATTATTATACTACAAGTATGTATCATTATACTAGTAAATATGGCACATCAAAGCTATAACTTTGCTTAGAAAGAAATTTAGAGCTTCAAATGCATATTAGGAGACAAGAAAAGCTGAAAAGTCAATAAACTTTGAATCTTGGTTTGGATTCCACAGAAGTAGATCCCAAGCCAAAGATTTAAGGACAAACTGTTTATTGGGAATAAGCTAGTCTGCAAGGGCTTCTACAGCAAAATACCACAGACTGAATGGGTCAAATAACAGAAATGTATTTATTCACAGTTCTGGAGGCTGAAATTCCGAGGTCAAAGTGCTGGCAGGATTGCTTGCTCTGAGGTCTCTCTCCTTGGCTTGTAGATGGCCACCTTCTCCCTGTGTTCTCACACAGGACTTCCTTCTGGGTGTGCGTGCGTGTGTATGTGTGTGTTGTGTGTGTGTGTATGAGTTCTAGTCTCCTCTTCTTATTAGGGCTTACTCCATGACTTCATATTAACTTAATCATATCTTTAAAGGCCCTATCTTCAAACACAGTCACTTTCTGAAGTACTAGGGAATAGGGCTTCAGCATATGAATTGGGGGGCTGGGGTGGGGCACAGTTCAGCCCATAACAGGGAGGTTCTGGGTACACATGTAGAAACACAAGTAGAAAGTGAGACAGAGAAGGGAAGGCAGCTAATAAAGGATAGATTATTAAGGCTCCATAATAGCAGGTAACTAAAGCTTGATTGCCGAAGAAAACTCTAGAAAACTATATAAAATATACTTCAGAATTACCTTGGCCAAAGGGCAAGAAGTTGGGGTATTTTTACCCTGACAGCATTTGGTCTTCAGTTAAGGGTTTCTCCTGGGGCATGTTAGGCACCTCTAATCTTCTGTGTCTCAGACTAAGTGGGTTCAGGCAGCTAGAGGGCAATGTCCTGACAAAGAATTCAGTGCTTGTCCTTGGAAGTCAGGCTAGTGTGCATGGGAATAGCAAGGGGATCCCTAGGCCTGCGGGCAATCTCACCCAAGCCAGTTTAACAGCCCACTCCAGAAGTCACAAAAAGAGAGGTAAACAGATCTACAGGAACACAATAATGAAAACATATTAAAATGTATAAATGGATAAGGTCCACAAAACCATAGATTGGTTCATTAAAATACAATAAAATTTAAAAATTACAGTCTGGACTCAATTAAAATAGAGAAGAGGCACAAATAAAATGTCAGGAATTTTAAAATAGGGCACCATTACAGATTCTGCAGAAATGAGATTATCAAGAGAAGAAACAGAAAAAAAAGAGAGCAATTGTACTCTTTCTCAAAAGAATTGAAAACAGGTCCTTAAACAAATGCACACACACACACACACACACACACACACACACACACACATAGCAGCACCACTCACAAAAGCCAAAGGTGGAAACAACCCACATTTCCAACAAAGAATGAATGGACTAACAGACTGTGGTATATCCATACAATAGAATAGTCTTCAGCCCTGAAGTATGCAAAGGAAAAAAATAGAGACAAATAAAAAAACCAGATTCTTAAATAAAGAGAAGAATCTGATGGTTACCAGATGGGAGGTTAGTGGGGAGATGGTTGATATAAATAAAGGAAATTAAGAATACACTTATCTTGGTGAACACTGAGAAATGTAGAGAATTGTTGAATCATTACAATATACACCTGAAAGTAATAGAACAGTCCACGCTAATTACACTTGAATAAGAACAATTTAAGGGATGAAGTACAATAAAGATAAACCTTGAAAACAATGATGCATGAAAGAAGCCAGACACAAAGACTAGTTTGGTTCCATTTATATGGAATATACAGAATAAGTAAGTCCATGGATATAAGTCTATGGAATAAGCAAGTCCAATTTTTGCAAGTGCCGGTGGGTTGGGCAGGGGTAGAAGGAATGGGGAATGACTGCTTAATGAGTACAGTGAGTATGGGGTTTAGTTTTGGGATGATAAAAATATCCTGGAACTAAATAAAAATTTGATTGCACAGTATTGTGAAAGCATTAAATGCCACTGAATTGTTCACTTTGAAACAGTTATGTTGATTTTTTAAATTAAAAGGTTTATTTATTTATTTTAGAGTGAGAGACAGTGTAGGGGCCCGAGAAGAGGGAGAAAGAATCTCAAGCAGATTCCCCACTGAGTGTGGAGCCCAACATGAGGCTCAATTTCACGACCCTGAGATCATGACCCGAGCCAAAATGAAAAGTCAAATGCTCAGCTGACTGGGCCACCCATGTGACATTGATATTATGTGAATTTCACTTCAATAAAAAAAGTAGAGAGGATGAGAAAATAAGTAAAAACATCTGGTGATATTTGAGTATGGAGTACAGACATTCCCCAAATCTACAAGTGCCACTCTCTGGCAATTTTTAATATTTTGGTGATCTCATTAAATATTCACTCTTATCCCATGAGGCAGGGATTACTAATAATTTTCATTTTCACAGCGGAAAAAGGAGTTGATGGGAAACAGCCTGATTGCTTCCCAGTCCTTGTGTTACTTCATGTTTTGCCAAGATCCAGTGTTCCTCTCTTGAGAAGCAAGACCAAGAAGCATAGATAAGGTGACTTTAAGGCTTGGAGTCATCTCAGCTAAAGGAAATGAGCCAGGGAGGAGTGAGGTGCTCTGACATTCCAAATATAGCCTGCGCTTGGCCACTTAAGGAAGATGGATGTGTCGCTAGCAACGAGTATGTAGACCGTGTGTGATTTGGCATGTCTCTAGCTGTGAAGTAGATGCAATGCAGGCAAAAACTGATGATGTTGTGGGGGACGCGGGGGCTGTGCAGGGTGCTAATTGCCATATGAAGTGCCTGGAGGTGGGGTGGAGAGGAGGGAGGCATCTCTTCCTTTTAAATAGATTTTCAGGGTGGAGAAAGTCATCTTGCAACCCCGAAGCATTTGGAAACAATAGTACATTACACAGAAGGCACATCTGACATGAAGCTTGGAAATCCACACACTCCCTGCACACTTGGCAGATTCCTAGATGTCAGAAGAAAAGATCTGTGACCCTCTTACTCCTTCTAGCCACCTTCATCAAGCCAAGAAGAGACAACAGAAAGCAGAAGAACAGGTACCAATGACTGTGGAACTTCAAATCACCACCTATGATTACTTCTATGATCTCTGGAAAAGTAGGCAAAAGGTGTTAGGTGAGATAGGAGCAGAGTTAAGATGTAAGCCTGAATCACAACCCTGTAGGCATGTGGTGAAGAAAATTTCTTGGTACCCTTTAGAATTTACATTAGAAGGCCCATTTGTGAAATCTCTGTCAACTATATATGGTGTTCCCTACAATTATACCTGGAGAAGTCGGCTAATGTTGAGTCTTCCTTTTAATTTTACTAAGGAGAAATTTATATTGCTGATGTTAAGGTAAAAGTGGAAATTAGCATGGAATTATAGGTCCAAAAGCTGAAAAGTCTTTTGACTAAGTCCTGGGGAAAAAAAAAATCAAACTCTTGAGAGTGGAGGAAGAAGAAGAAAGATTAAAGTAAAATTAAAAATAGAAAGCCTTAGACTCACACTTTATTTCTTAAAACTCTAAAACTCTTGAGTTTTTACTGTGATCTAACCATCAAATGGACCAGCATCTTCTATTGATTTCAACTTTTATTTTTAAGGCCTTTCTGCCACTTTTCTGACTTAATTCAGGTTTGATTATTCTTTTCTTTTTTCTTTCTCTGTAACTATATATTTTCACTGGGGTAAAATACATGTAACATAAAATTTACCATTTTAAGCACTTTTAAGTATGCAATTCAATAACATTAAGTGTGTTAACAATGTTGTACAACCATCATCACTACTGAGAGTGGTGCTAGAAGAGCCGAACTTATAAGGATGAGTTTTCTCAATTGGTTCTGGGAATTGACTCTCCAACCTGATTAGATTTTAAAATGCTAATGATTCTATTTTCAGTAGTAAAGAGAGCACTGATACAGTCCACGGTGAGATCTGATGATAGAGATACATAAAACATTTCCACTGGATACTTCTACTCAACCACTTATAAGAAGCAGGGAGCTGAGTGATCATGAATATGGTCATTTTGAATATTTTTGGTAAGCTAACAAATACAGTGAGATTGGCTGGCTGTTCTAATGTCTTTGGACAAAATGGGGACAAAAGAGGATGAGTTCAGTGGTTCAAGTTCTCAGCTTGAGAGCCACATAAATTATCTGGAAGCTTATATGTGTGCTCTCACGAAGATTCTTATCTCCTAAGATGGCTAAAAATCAAACACAGAATCTCATCCTGTATGTGGTTGAATATAGTGCAAGTAAGGGCATTTAGCAGAAAGGAAAGGGATTCTGAAAATCTGAATGGGGACATACAGGAGGCCCCTAATGAAGCTGAAAATGTTGAGCCCCTAAATTCAGATGAGCCTTCTTTGCTGGTGGAAGAGCCTGTCCATCTCCAAGGAAAGTGGCTTTTTTTCCTCTTCCACTCTCGTTTCGGGGGGATCAGCCTTGCATTGAGTGGAAAGATTGTATTGGCCTTCCCAGAGGTGGTTGCCATACAGGAAAATGCTGATTGTCTTTAGGATCCACCCTTCCACCTCCTACAATAAGACTCAAGGTCCAGCAAGTCCCTAAAGGTGACATACAAAGTGTGACTCATGAGGAAGTATGCTACACTCTAAAAAAACTATTTCAGTTTTCTGATTTATACAGATAGAAATCTAAGGAACACATGTGGTAATGGCTTTTAAGAGTGAGGGAAAATGGTGGGAAGAACATAAAGTTGGATCAGGCCAAATGTATTGACATGAGTTTGCCAAGCAGAGATTCTACATTTAATGTTGCAGCTCAGAGAGCTAGAAAAGGGCGCTAATAATATGCTTAGTTGAAACATAGACCCAAAGGTGGTCCCAGTAAGTTATAAATCCCAGACCTGTCTTGATCTTGAGGTAGAGGAAGGGAAATTGGAGTGTTAGAGTGGATTTGTCATTTCAGACCTACTCACCCACTCCCAAAGGATAGAAAGATATACCTTTCACCATGATTGTGAGAAATAAATTCACAAAGAATGTTCCAGAATCCTTGAAACTCTCTGTGATCACTCTTCTATGTAGGTCAGACCTTAAACAGAATTGTAGCCACTGAATTAAGAAAACTAAACATAATGGAGGTAATTTGAAACAGGGGTGGCAGGAGCCAAGGGGTGACACTCAACTGCCAAAATCAAGGTACATATGATTACCATAATTAACAGCAAAATCAAAGCAGCAATATGAATAGGGTGGTCTGACTCATACAGACCTATGGTGTTGGCTACTTGATCATGGTGTTTCTAAATGTGAATTAGATAAGAAGCCTACTAAATTATTACTTGATCTGTGTGGAACTATGAGACCCAACATTTGATGGAACTGGAGGAGATTATGCTAAATGAAATAAGTAAAACAGAGAAAGAATTATCATATGGTTTCACATATTTGTGGAACATAAGGAATAGCATGGAGGACTTTAGGAGAAGGAAGGGAAAAATGGAGGGGGAAAAATCAAAGGGGGAGGCAAACCATGAGAGACTATGGACTCTGGGAATCAAACTGAGGGCTTTAGAGGGGAGGGATGGGGGATGGGTGAGCCTGGTGATGGGTATTAAGGAGGGATGCATTGCATGCAGCACTGGGTGTTATCAAAAACAATGAATCGTGGAACACTACATCAAAAGCTAATGATGTACTGTTTGGTGACTAACATAACATAATAAAAAAATAATAATAAAACCAAAAAAAAAAAAAAAGAACTATATTTGATCTTTATTCCTGGTTCCTGGCACAGAGATATCCTAAAATCCTAGGAACCTGGTAGTTCTTTCCTTATTGATTACAGGATTGGAACTTTCAAGCCATCCCCTGCCCTTCAGGGAAAAGTGGTGGGGTGAGCCAGAGATTAAACTCTATAAGACTTTTCAACTATAAGATTCAATGAGCTTCCAGGTTGATGAATGCATCCATGTGCTGGAAATGTGACATACCCCAGTTCCAAAGGAACAGAAACTCCTGTGCTTGAGACCCATCCGGGCCTTGCTTTCATCTGTATCCTTTTTAATAAACTAATAAATGTAAGTAAATCTTTACCTGAACTTTGTGAGCCACTAAAACAAGTGATTGAACTTGATGGGAGGGTTATGGGAACCTCTGCTTTATACCCAATTAATCAGAAGCATAGGTGACAAGCTACACTTGCAGTTGGCTTTTGGAATGGGAAGTCTTGTGGGACTGAGTTCTTAAACCTGTGGGACCAGAAGCCAGGTTCCAGTTAGATAATGTCAGAAGTGAGTTGAATTGTAGGACACCCAGCTGATGTCTGCCAAGAACTGGAAAAATGCTTGGCGGTGCTGGAAAATATTCCAGGACCTCGATGTGAAGTGAAGTGAAATAAAGTGAACAAAAGTCTAACTTGAATCATAAAGCAGAGAGTCATGGTCCCCTAATCAATTCCCAGGCTTGAGCTTGTTTACAGACCCAGAACCCCTTGAGTGAAAGAGAAGCCAGGTCCCCTTGAAAAAGGATCTCACATGTTTAGGTGGTTAATCTTTCCCCCAGCCTTCCCTAAAGGGATCTATGTCCTTTTACCAGTGTAAGTGTGCACTGTAGAAAGGCAAATAGTAAGACATTTGAACTAACACTGAACTAACACTCATTCCAGGAGACCCTAAATGTCACTGTGGTCTACCAGTCAGAATAGAGGTTTATGGAGGTCAGCTGAAATGGGGTTTTAAGTCAGGTCTGTCTCACAGTGAACCCAGTATGTCCCTGAATCCACCCTGTGGTTATTTGCCCAGTTCCAAAATGCACAATTGGAATAGATGTACTCAGCAACTTGGTTCTTTGACCTATGCAGTGGAGGCTATCAAGGTGGAAAAGGCCAAGTTGAAAATATTAGAAATGCCTCTACTGCAGAAAATAATAAACCAAAAGCAATTCTGTGCTCCGGTGGGGATCACAGAGATTAGTGCCACCCTCAGGGACTTAAAGGATGTAGGAGTGATGATTCCCAGTATATCCCATTCACCTTGCCTATTGGATGTGAGAAAAAGACCAATGAGCCTTGAGAAATGACAGCAGGTTATTGTAAGCTTGACCAGTTCCAGCTTCTATCTAATGTGGTGCCATATCTTGAACAAACTAAGACTTTGTCTGGTACCTGGTACACAGCTATTAATCTGGCAAGTGGATTTTTTATCCGCACCTGTCAATAAGGACTATCAGAAGCAGTTTGCTTTCAACTGACAAGGTCAGCAATATACTTTCACTGTGCTGCCTCAGGGGTGTATCAGCTCCTTGGCTCTATATCATAACTTATTTTGCAGGGATCTTCATTGCCTTTCCCTTCCACAAAAGATCACACTGGGTCATTGCACTGATAGCATTATGCTGACCGAACCTAGTGAGCAAGAAGCAGCAACTACTTTAGATGTATTGGTCCGACATTTGTGTGTGAGGAGTGGGAAATAATCCCATATATTTCCACCTCAGTGACATTTCTAGGGGTTCAGTAAAGTGGGGTGTCTTGTAACATCACTTCCAAGGTGAAGATTAAATTGTTGCATTTGGCATCTCCTACAACCAAGAAAGATGCACAGTGTCTTGTCTTCCTTGGATTTTAGAGGCACCATATTTTTCATTTGGATGTGTTACACTAACCTATTTACAAAGACCCAACAAAAGCCGCTAGCTTTGAGTGGGGCCAAGCCCAAGAGAAGGCTCTGCAGCATGTGTAGATCATTGTGCAAGCTGCTCTGCCACTTGGGCCATATGATCCAATGAATTCAATGATGCTTGAAGTGTCAGTGGCAGATAAAGATGCTGTTGGGAGCTTTTGGCAGGCCCCTATATATGAATCACAGTGCAGACTATGAGAATTTTAGAGCAAAGCCCTGCCATCCTCTGCAGATAACTACTCTTCTTTTGAGAAACAGCTCTTAGCCTCTTCAGGGTCTTAGTGAAGAGAGAACAAGTTACCATGTTACCTGAGTTGTCCATCATGAGCCAGGCATTATTGACCCACCAAACAATAAACTTGGATGTGCACAGTATCACCCTATCATCAAATGGATATGTGATTAGGCCTGGGCAGGTACTTAAGGCATAAGGAATTTCCATGAAGAACTGGCAAAAGAAAAAAAAAAAAGCCTCCCATCCCCATTCCTGCTATGCTGCCTTTTAGCTCCTAGCAGAAGAGAAGACTTGAGTCTGGAAATAGATGGTTCTTC
>PITA01012621.1:0-61121 GCA_004023965.1 Spilogale gracilis
TTCTTTTTTTTTTTTTTAATAAGATTTTATTTATTTGACAGAGAGAAACACAGCCAGAGAGGGAACACAGCAAGGGGAGTGAGAGAGGGAGAAGGCTTCCCGCCGAGGAGCAGGGAGCCCGATGTGGGACTCAATCCCCGGTCTCCAGGATCATGACCTGAGCCAAAGGTAGTCACCCAACCAACTGAGCCACCCAGGCGCCCCTACCTTGGGGTCCTTAAAAGAATTCACCGTCTTCTCTGATGCACGTAAAATCCTCTAAGAACAGATCTTTTCCATGGGCTTTCCTGTCCTTGGTATAGTTTCATACCCTCATGGTATAAGGTACTGAGACAGGCAGAATTCTAAGATGGCTCCAACATTCCCCTTCCCTGGTCTACCTAACCTACATAAACTTCCCTGAGTCTTTCTGGGACCTGTGGATATGATAGGATAGTCTCTCCCTTGATTGGATAATGTTATATGAACAAAGATAATGGGATAGTCAGTCTCATGCTTACCTTACTGAAGCAGCTGATTTTTTAAAAATAAAGCTTAGTGTGAGAACCAAAGAATTAAATGAATCCTCCTAGTCATAGATGGTGGCTAGAAAAGCATAGGCTATAACACTAACACAGTGAGGAGGAGCACAAAAGACACATTCTCTGGACACCACCGGTCCCAGAACATCAAGGGACTTAACCGAGCATGCTCAGAACTTCTTTCAAACTCACCAACCAAGTAGGTCTTTCATTGCCCTCCCCCAGTCCCTCCTGCCCAACCCCCTGCACCATGGGGCTGTGGGGCAAGAAGCAGAAAAGTAATTCTAAGGGAGCTCCTTCTATAGGGTATTATGAAGGCAAAGGAAAATAAGTTTTCCCTCAACTAGGGATATATATAGTCAATCACTTTCTGTTACTTTATCTTGAATCTAAATGGCTTAAATATGCCACTCCCTCATGAACTGAAAGAATGATGAAGGAATACATAAAGAGTTTTCTCAATTCAATAATAAGAAGGCAAACAACCTGATTTAAAAAGAAACAGAAGATTTGAACAGGCACTTCATACCCTCCATCTAGTAAGTGAATAGCACTTACTAGAGGGCCAGAATTAAAAAGTCTGATAATACATAGTGTTGACAAAGATGTAGAGCAAGTATATTAGTTGCTCATATATTAGTAGTGGGATGTGACATGGTACAGCCACTCTACAAAAAAGTTTGGCAGTGTCTCATAAAATTAAGTCCATATTTAACTTACGGTTTAACAATTCCATTCCTAAATACTTAACTGAGAGGAATGAAAATGTATCCTATTCAAAATGTCGTAGCACTTTCTTCATAATATCCAAAGGCTGAAAATAATCCTAATCATTCTCAACTGGTGAACATATAAATAAACTTACTTTCCAGTGTTGTGTACGTTATCAGCTACTGATAAGCATGGAGACTTTATTTTGTAGCTGACTAGAGAAGGTCTGGGTCTGTGTGGGATGAAAAAAGTCACTGTGGTGGTAACATGTTTGAATCTCAAAAGTATACTGAGTGAGAGGCGCCTGGGTGGCTCAGTTGGTTAAGCGACTGCCTTCAGCTCAGGTCATGATCCCGGAGACCCGGGATGGAGTCCCACATCGAGCTCCCTGCTCGGCGGGAAGCCTGCTTCTCCCTCTCTCACTCTCCCTACTGTGTTCCCTCTCTGGCTGTGTTTCTCTCTGTCAAATAAATAAAATCTTAAAAAAAAAAAGTATACTGATTACTATAAAATATCATATTATTTTCACTTCTAGAAAACTCTCAAATAGATAAAAATTAGGGTTATAGGAAGCAGGTCAGAAGTAGTCAAAAATTGGAGTAGAAGAGGGTTTCACTGAAAGGGAGAGTGAGGAAACATTCTAGGATGATGGAAATATTCTACATCTTGATTTGGATGGCTCTTACATGATTACACTCGTTTATGAGACTACATGAGACTGATATTTAAAATGAGAGGATTTTATTTTACATAAAGATTGTAATTTTGGTCTTAAGATTATTTCATCTCTCAGGATCCCAGAGAGTGATAATCAGGGTTACTGCACATGGTCATATAGGCTGTGTGGTGAAAGTTACACCACTGGATGTGAAATGCACATTTGAGAACCCCCAGGATCCCAGCTACCCACCTGTGATTGTTTCCCTTCCCTTGTTTCACCCAAGTAAGGGCAGAGACCATCCTATACGTGAACTGGTAATTAAATTGCCTTCTAAAGTTTTAGTTAAGAAATCTTACCCAAAGAACTATAAAAACCCTCAACTTAGTACAAGGCTTTGCCAAGTTTATTAGAATATGGACTGGATAGATATTAACACGTGTAGTGGGCACATCATGTTTAGCTACTTAATACCCTGTTATCTGGATGCTATGCCTGCGCAATGCTATAATTATCTGGTGGACTCAAAATAAACTATATGGGGCTGATATTGCCTCTCTCCTACCCCAGGTCCCAAGGCTAGGCTCACAACCCAGGTCCAGGAAGAGCATCTCATCCCCATAGCTACAGTATTTGAATCATGGAAGGTCACGTGACCCAAATAGGACATCAGGAGATACATTCCTCTGGATCATAAAGTAAAAAGACCATGTAAAACTAAAGCTCTTAGTAGTTTTCTTTGTACTTCATAGAAAGAGCCTGCCTGGGAATGCAGCCAAAAGCTAATTGCAAAACCAAGAGATGAAAACAAACAGAGCCCTGACAATACATTTTGGGCATTTGAGTCCTGCCATGCATGGACTTTTCAGGTACTAGAGCCAATAAATGTCTCTTGTGCTTAAGCTAGTCTGAGTTGAGTTTCTGTCACATGCAACCAAAAGAGTGCCAATTGTTACAAAACATAGACTGCAGCAGAAATTGTATGACAGAACAAAGACTAAAATGTAGAAAAATTTACTCAAAAATATAGGCAGTTGATGTATTGAATATTGAATCAGAGTCAAGAACCTCACACTAAGTCTAAAATTAACACAGACTTACTTTGTAACCCCGAATCAAGATCTGAGACTTTTTAGGAGAAGTTTTCTCATATCTAAAGTGAGAGCATTGAACTAATCCACGGTGAACTCTAAATGCTGCAGGGACTTCATGACTGGAAGAATCCGAGCCCTAAAACTGTTGGTGCAAACCACTCTTGCCAAGACTTTCCAGTGCTATGTATGTTACCAACTACTGATAAGCATGGAAACCTTATTTTGTCACTGGCTAGAGAAGGTTTGGGTCTGTGTGGGATGAAAAAAAATCACTGCGGTGGTAACAGTGAGACTCTGTGGGAATTCACAGGCTTGTATGCGAGGACTCTTCAGGACTCCCAGAACCCACTGAGGTATACTTGATCGGGATTGGGAAAGGGAGATATCTGTAGCCATCAGACCAGTTGGTGTCTCAAGCTTTTGTTATAAGGTCATTTAAAATAACTAAAATATGAAAATATGCTCAACTCTACTCATAATAAAAATGAGAGTGGAAATTATGCTGAGATAATATTTTAATGCATTAATTATTGCATTTAAAAATCACTCTCAAACTCAGTGGCTTAAAATTACAACCTTTTATTATCTCTTATGATACTAGACTTGACTAGTAGACTTGACTAGACTTGGTAGGGTGTTTTATCTGAAGGGTTGACTAGTCTGGAAACATCCAGGAAGGCTGATTGACACAGCTGGACCTGGCTGCCTGGTAGCTCCTCTGGGGCTTTTTTTTTTTTTTTTTTTTAAGATTTTATTTATTTATTTCAACAGAGAGAAACATAGCTAGAGAAAGAACACAAGCAGTGGGAGTGAGAGAGGGAGAAGCAGGCTTCCCGCTGAGCCTGATGCAGGGCTCCATCCTGGGATTCCGGGATCATGACCTGTGCCGAAGGCAGACCCTTAACAACTGAGCCACCCAGGCGCCCCTTCTCTGGGGCTCTTGACCAGATACTTTGGTTCTCCTCCATATGGCTTGCACTCCTTATTGTCAAGGTTCCACATGAGTGAGCATTTCAAGCTTGAAAAGGCAAAAGCTGCAGCTCTCTTAAGCTCAGACTCCGAAAGTACACAATATTGCTTCCAAGGCATTCTAGTCATCAAAAAGTATTCACAGGGCCAGCCCAAACTCTAAGGCAAGGAATACAGACTCCGCCTCTTGATGTGGAAATGAAGGAGACTTTGCAGCCATCTTTAACCCATCATAATTTATATAGAAGACAGTTTGGCAGTATCGGTAAGAATATAAACACTTATGTACTTTGTCTCAGCACTTTGTAGTGTTTTTTGTCTGCTAAATGACCATCAAATAAGGGGCTCATTAGACATATTGTGGTACATCCATACAACAAAGTAATATATATCTATTAAAAACACTGAGATGGGGTGCCTAGGTGGCTCAGATGGATAAGCATCTGCCTTTGGCTCAGATCATGATCCCCGGGTCCTGGGATCAAGCCCTGTGTAGGGCTCCCTGCTTGGTGTGGATTCTGCTTCTCCCTCTCCTTCTGCTACTCCCCCTGCTTCTGCTCTCTTGTTCTCTCTCTGTCAAATAAATAAACAAATAAAGTCTTGGAAAAAAAACCCCAAAACACTGAGAATATGTTTTCTAATGTTATATGAAAATATTCCTAAGATAAATAAAATATACATATTATTTTGTGAGATATGAAAATTTTTCTAAATACAGTGATAAACAACAAAGAGCATATTGCTAAATTTATCAAGATTTCTGGGATCAAAGGCGTCAAAGAATTAAAAAGACCAAATCCAGGTCTGTAATATCTTATGTGCAATCCTTGAAGCCAGGTGGTTTTAAAATTCAGAATATTTTCAATTGAAAAAAATGCATTATTGAGCTTATACCTCTTATACAGCCTGAAGCAGCATCCCTTAATCAAATATATTGATATATTGGTGGTAAAATCTTTGAAAATTCATGTCAAGTCAGATAGGATATGACTATAAATGGAGATTTTTTTCAGAATGCCAGATAAGGAATTGTAGACTTGTAGACTTACATACCCCTTTGCTTATGTAATATACACATAAGTATAAACACATTTATTTATTTGCTTGAATATGGGAAAAAATATTGTTTGAAGGCCATAAAAAATGATAACACTTCCTGGAAGGGAACTACATGACCAGAGGACAGGTATAGGAAGATCAATACCCACATACGACTTCTGAATTTTATACAGTAAGACTATATTCTTACTGAATAAACAATTCAATAAAATAACATTTTTCCAAGTCCAAACATTATGACACAGCAATTCCACTTCTCCATATCTACTCCCGGAGAAATATAAATCCATGTATACAAGGAGACGTGTGCACAGGTGTTAGTGCAGCACCATGGGAATGGTGTAAATGTGGAAGTCAGCTAAATACTTAACTGGTGGACTGGAATAATAAATCCTTGTATAGCTATATAACAGAATACTATATAAAATTGTAAATGTTGAGACTTCTATATACTGACATGGAAAGCTCTCCAAGCAATATGGGTAAGGATTCAAAACTTATCACTCATAAAAAGAACTATGAATTCAGTATAAAAATATTGTTAAAAATACATAAATACCTACATATACCCATATACCTGCTCTAATACAGCTCAGAAAAGGAGCTGGGAGACCAAGGGGCATCCAGTCTTTGTGTGGTTGCTTTTGTAGAGTGAAAATGTATTTTTTATTACCTGTAAAATTATACACTAATGAAATGAAATGAAAAGAAAAGTAAATGTCGACTTTGGTCTCAAGATGGTGGACCAGACACTTCGAAAGAGTGGCACTGTGCATGCCTTCTCAGGGTCACTTTCGTCTTCTTCTAAAGACCTCCCCCACTTGGCCAAAACATAAGAGAGAGACAGGAAGAGCTAAAGCAAACAGAGGTTATTAGAAGAATGTAGTTATAAGTAAGAGGAAGGAATACTGGATAAGATGACTAAATAAAAACGAATTAACACCATCACTTCCACTACCAAGATGCCAAGTAGTTTGCTAAAATGTGCCATAAAAATAATTATTTTACAGAAAGCAGAGCATGTCTTTCAAATCAGTGAAGCATGGGCTTGTTAGCTGTCCTTCATATATTACTGAAAAAGAATTAAAGCTCATTTTCAAATAAAAATGAGATTAATAATGTGCTATAAACTTTCATAAAGGATCCTTCCTGAGTTGAAATAGGTGTGGGGAAAAATGTATCCCATTCTACATTCCCAGGAGCAGTAGAGTGAAGGTTTTTTTTCTTCATTAATTCATTTGAACACTGATCTTGAACCTTCCATGTGAGATACACAGGTCCTGCAGAGCATGGGAGAAGAGAGAGACATTCAAACAATTACAGCAAGCAAATGTCTAGGAATATGGCTGACTTCTTATTTGGACTTGAGGGAGGCAGGAAAAGGTGATTTAAAATTACTGCTAATAATATTTTAACACCTAATACTTTGAATCCTTACCATGCTGGGTACTGGTAGAAGCTTTGTAGAAGTTATGTAAAAGCTTTACATATGTTTACTTTTTAGTCTTTTCAACAGCCCTGTGATGTAGATATCATGGTTAACCTATTTTTCCAGTAAGGATTCTGATAGTTAAAGGACTTAACTAATTCCTTCATCCTCATGCAGACAATCCAGTGGAGTCTGAATTCCAGTCCACATATTTCTAGCCCCCATACCCGTACTTTTTTCAGGAGCCACAAGACATCACTGGCCTCATCAGGTAAGCCTTTAGCTTATTTTTGATGGACTGTCAGGCTCACAGTATGCAGTTGGGGTAGACATAAGAGAAGGCAGTATTTTTGAAGACCGACAGGAGGTTTAACTTGGCTGGAACTCAGGGATTGGGAAAGAAATTGTCAGGACAAGAGGCTAGACACATGGTTATAGGATGAACCATAAACGAGTTCTATTCTAACAAAGGAATTTGCAATATTTATATACCTTATAGAAAGACGCCAAAATGTGAGGACAAGTCAGGATCACAATTCTTACATGAAGGGCAAGGTATGCCAGAGGTAATCTGAAGTAAAGAGATGAGTTAGGAAGACGTTTAAGGAATCTAATTAAGACCTAAAAGTGGCTTGAACCAGTGACAGTGGAGAGAGAAGGTCCGTGTGAGAACCATTTGGTCTCTCGGGTTCATTTGTTGCCAACCTTCTGAGAGAAAATAGAATTGTGCCAAATAGAACTTACACATCAGGCAGCAAATATACCGCTTTATTAACATTCACACTCCAACACTGTGGCTACAGACTTATGCTACTCTTTCCTACCTGATTTTAATTCTTGGGCTGTTGACTCAGGTCCCCGAGCAACTCTTTTATTAACCTAGGGCTGAGATAATGTTGATTTGAATTGTTAGGATTTCATAGCTCAGAAGATTGAAAGATATAGGGCAGAGTCAACGAATTTGTCAGTGACTTACTAAATGCAGTGTATGGTCATTACTAAATAGCATCTTGTTCGCTAATAAGCAAGGTTTTTGTGTTTCATATTTCCCAGTGTCCCAGGGTAGAATCCTCAACAGGTCTTGAAGTGGGAAAAAGATAAAACTCAAGCAGGCTAATTTTGCTGCTTGATTGCAGTGTGGTAAAAGGGTTTGTACACAAAAAGATTGAAAATATTAGTTAGAGTGAGACTTGGGATTATTTATTTTTTCCAATTATCCAATCATTATGGAAAGTCAAGAGCCAGTCATACTGTCAAGAACGCTTCTGTGAATAGAACACATTTCATGTAAATGAGTGCTGTGGATTATTTGGGCTCCTTTTTCAAGTTGAAGGGTGTTGATATTTTAAATGTGTGCATTTTTAAATGGTACTGTTGCTACTGCTTGTCATTATGCAGGCAAATATGTAAGAACTTAAACAAATTTTAAAAATAAGGACAATTCTCTTCCCTACGGAAAACAATCAGTTTATAAGTCTTTACACTATCAGAGAAAAGAAATTGAGTATTTTTAAAGTTCTCAATACTAATAGAAAATATTTGCTTTAAGTTCCCCTTGTCACGGAGGAGACAAGTTGTGCAAGGAATGGTGGTGTAGAACCAGGAGCCGGGGCGCTGGCTTCCTCCTCTGTACAGACCATCATGGCGCATATCACCCCACATCCCAGAGCTTCTCTGTCTCCAGTCGCCAAGTGGAGGCACAAATGAGAAGATAAGTGAGAGAGAGGCCCATGCCAACCACTTGGTGAAAAGCAAATATTCCAGTTAATGAACTGTTTTTGTGTTGTTTTTTTTTTTAAGACCAGAGTCACAAAGAAAGCATGTCATTGAATGTTTCCACTAAATTAATGGACTTTGAGTCTCACGGAGTTGATGGAGTCAGCCAGCCCACTGGTCCAGACTGTCCTCTTTTCTTAGACTGACCCAGCATCCAGTCAAGCCCACACTCCTTGCTGATTTTACCTACCAAACATTCCTGGTAACTGCCCTCTCCTTTTAACCCCCATGCCAATTCCCTGGTTTAGAGATAGCATCTTTTAACAAACGGTGCAGTAGCTTAATTGACCTCCCTGCCTCCAAGTTTGCCCTGTTTAGACATCACCCTTAATGGTAACCAGGGTCATTTTTCTACACCTCAATTTGACCTGTCTGTCCATTTCGTATGAGAAGATAAAGTCCATGTTTCTTAGTCCAACTTGCAAGAATTTTAAGGAACAGGCTTTCCTTCTGTCTTTGATTTTTGCTTCTCCTACTACCTACCTTGCATTTCATGCTCTGATGAGGGAAAACCTGCAGTTCCCTGCATACGTCAAGCTATTTCTAAGACTCTAAGACTCTCCTCAGCATGGGACATCCTTCCCACCTGTCTTTACCTAGGTGATATTCTTAATACTTAAGGATTCACTAGTCATCATCTCCCTCTTGAATCCTTCCCTAAACATTGCATTTAAATTGAGCTCCATCTCTGTTTTCATAGCCTTCTGTGCTCTGTCATTCCCAGTGAAATTCTTTCTATACTAACATGGCATTCTCCCACAAAACTACAAGTTTTGAATAGCATGGACTATATTTTGATCATCTGTGTCTCCAAAACCCAAGACAATGGATGATTCAAGACCACCTTCAATAATGCCCCTTGTTCTGAGTCTCCTTCATTCTTCTATCCTCATTGTTTTATTTCCTCTGTAGAAATTTAAAGCTGGAATTTGAGAACATTTAATCCTATTCTCTTCTCTCCCACCCCATTTACAGAAAGGAAAACTGTGCTCAGAGTTATGTGCCCAAAATCATATGACCAAATAGTGGCAGAGTCAGAAAGAGAACCCAGTTATCCACAGAACAAGGGCTACAGTAAATGAAATACAAGTTATGGTAAAGTTCTTGGCAGAATGCCTAGCACAAAGTAGGCACGTTGTAAAGGACGGTTCTCTTCTCTTCTTGGTCCAGTTGGCTTTCCATGATACTCTACTATCTTTCTCTTGAAGAAACTCTTCCAACTTTCTTTTATTTCTCAGTCTCTTGGGTAAATAACAGCTACAAAGCTCAGCAATCTGAAAGTACTCCAGAGGAATAGTATTTTATAAATCTAACCTTGCTGACTGCTTAAGGTATGCCATTAAAATGTTAACTCACCAGGACTAGAAACACTACAATAAGGGTACAGAGTTTTCCTGTTACATTTAATTAAAAGATCATTTTTATGACAACAGCATATTAGGGGCAATAAAAGGATCATAAATTGCTTCATGAGGTCACCAAGAAAGTTCCAATGCCCCATTAGTTTTCATTGTCCAGTCCCCAGATATCAACACTCACTTTTATCACAAAGTACATAAAACATATGACCTTTCTGGTTACAGTACACAAATGTTCCCCAAAATCATATGGAGCCTCTTTCCCATCTTAAACTTATTACTGCCAAGAGCAGATGGAAAACGTGGTTAATATTTTACATGTTATAAAATGATAAAGTTCTGGAAAATTACAGATGTATGTGATTCGATCTATGAAACTTAATATGTCATTCTGTAAATACCCCAACTCTGACCTCCTATTTCTGATTGTAGAATTACAACCTAAAACACAGAGTGGAAAACTGTAAATAAGCAACAATACTAAGAAATAGGGATGATAACTGTATAACGGAAACATGTAAATTACTGTTTAGAGTGGAAATCACTTTAATTTTGTTATTTTATTTTACTTTTTACTTATGGAAATACAGATGTTATTTTGCAAAGATGCATTTTAGCATGGCTATCAAGAAATGATTTTTATACAGTGCCAAAGGCTAAACCATTAACCATGATGTGGTAAAGAACCCATCCGTTTCCACAGACCTGACTAAACCTTCTGTGTCTTTGTTACTTTGGTTTGGACATGCCTGCTTAATATTCTAAAAACCATAATGCAAAGGAATTTCCAGAAGTCAGGTTCTCCGAAGTGGCTTTACAAAGGACTAATTTCTAAAGCCTTTATAAAATGATTTTATTAAGACCTTCACTGAAAACCTTGATTTCTTTTTTTTTTTAATCACCTGGTTTGCTCCTCTTTCCAAAGGAAGTGACCAGCCAAAACGGTCTGTATGCAACAAAAAGATAAAAATTTCAATTAGGCTCAGTGCTGTCATAAGCAGACCACATGAGAAGCCTTGAGATAATCCACATTACATATTGATGTCTATCAGCGCCAAGACCACAGCCGTGTTTCATTCCAGGCCCCTTTTGTAGGTTTGGCAGCCACTGCACCCAATAAAGGTCTAATCATATTAATTTATGCCTCTATCAATTATACATTCAGATTCCCCAGATAGCTTGTCAGTTTTTATTCACTATTTTCCGAAAAACGCGCCTATCACGGTTACTGTGCAAATAGTCAGGACTGTCAGAAAGAGATTTAAAGAATATTACTTAAAAGAGGTGGGCTTCCTTAATTTATAAATGTTGTATTACATGTCATACATGTGCTAGTTTTAAAATCAGGTGCAGGGTGAAGATGGATGTCACATGAAGGACTTTCAGGAAAGGTGGGGGAGATATCTTCTCAATTCCTTTGTCATGTGTTAGTAGTTCTTTAAACCAAATTTGGTAAATGACCCCTAGATTTTGTTATTTGAAGGAGTCATTTATTTTTGTCTCTCAAACAAGAAGCATCAATTACATAAGACTTTAGAGGCACAATCTTCACCTTCTCTTTCACTGTGTGGTCGAAGGTCTAATGAAGGTGGTTTTCAGAGCCTCTGGGTTGTCTTCAGAGATGGTATCTGAAGCCTGTGACTAACTTGGCAGGTGTAAGGTACCTCAGCAAGGGACTAGAATCCCTCTCTAAGGGCAAGGGAGAAGACAGCATCAGGATCCCAGGAAGAGGATCACGGGTGCAGGGGGTACAATTCTGCATTAAAGAGCAATTTGAATCATATAATTCTGGGAGTTGGGCAGTGAGTTAACCAGAGAAGATGGTGGGGAAGCAAATCAAGTATAGCTCAACCCTATGCTTCTCTCTCTCTCACTCTCTCTCTCTCTCTCTCTCTCTGGGGGAGTCTCCATCCCCTAAATCAGCTGCCCATTCATGTCCAAGCTCAGAGGCTCTACTAGTTGACAACCAGTTCTTGATGACATAATTCTGAGTAGACTTGAAGCTGAGTCTTTCCAAAAAGAGGTGGAAAAAAGGATCTCTAGGTGGGTGACTGGAGTGGTTATCTACCACTATACAGAAGTAGGGAGGCTGGATTTGTTAAGAACATGTTGGGCAGGGGAAAGTCCTTCATTCACTGAACAAAAACATATAGATACCTATAAAGGGATGGAGGTTGACTCGTGGAGCTTAGATTCTATGGGGACAGTGGTAAACCAACAAAGATATATTTCAAGTTATGTTAAGTGCTATGAAGACAAATGTGGGATATCATGAGAAAACAAAATGAGGAACCTAATTTTGATGGGAAGATCCAGGAAGGCTTCTCTGAGGAAGGGACATTGAAGCTGAGGGTTGAGTAGGAGTCAGCAAAGGGAGGAAGAGCACTTTGAAAACTCCTATTTTCTCTACTTCCTTCCTAACTTCACAGAAATGACAATAAGAAGTTTAAAACTATAAATCATAAAAAAAAACAAAACTATAAATCATGAGGACAAAAAGAATGGCAGAAGAAACCACAGCAGCCATATTAAAAAGATACTAGAAGTTGGAAAGTCTAGTCTGACTTTGGGTTTCTCGGAAAACAGAGGATAAGAAAGACCTTCTATGAGAAGTAAATTGAAACATCAGAAATGACAGAGTGGGGAACATGAGACAGGAAAGGGGGGCTCATGAGCTACTTACTGCTGTGCATAACTGGGGTCTCAGGCCATCTGGGAGCTTTGTGGGGAACAATATAGAACCGGCTCAGAGCAGCGAGAGTGTTTATTCAGGACTCCCTCTCTAAGCATGAAGAGCTGCCTCCAAGACTGAAAATAATCCCATTTCTGGACTGCTTCTAGATAAGGGGTTCAGACAGCTCCTGTGCAGTGAAGTCCAGAAAGGCTGAGGTCATGCTTCATGTGGGACACAGACAATGTGCATAGGACTGCCCACCGCTGCCCTGAAATCATCTGGACCGACGGTTTGTGGCCTACAGTAACCCATATGTGGCCACTAAAGGCAGAGAACAAACCGAGGAAACTGGACTTTCACTGCCTGTAGGAAAAACAAGCTGGTTCTCATCACAAACCCCATGACCCATGAAGGCTAGGGTATGAGATGGGGTTGACAACAGAAGAACTACTTGAATGCCAGCATCAGGGGTGTTTAACTCTGTACCCCTTCCCCAGCCCTGGTGACCAAGCATCTCTTCCTCCCCCACCACAGGAGCAAAGGCTATCCTAGGGACACCCATGGAAGCCAACTCTAAAAACAACTGCTTGTGGCCATAATTGTTCCCACAACCTGGTTTCCTCCCTTTTCTATCTTTGTCACCCCCCCCCATTTTTCTGAGTAGCTGCAGTCTTTGTCTCTACTTCTCCTCTTCTTATTTTGTTTCTGTGGTTCTGCTAGTTTTGTTTGTTTTTGTCATAGAGATCTTATTTTACCTACGGCAAATCACTGTAAACTAACAACTGTCAATGATGAAGCTGGTTGGGTAAAATACAAGCCAAATACATCAAAATTAAATATGGACAGAATAGTGGGTAGGTCTAATAAATTAAAATTTTGAATCAAAACTGTCTCAAAAAAATTAAGTCTTCATTTATAGTGGTTCCATCACAGGGCCCCCTCCTGTTGCCCCAGCTGCCCACAGCATATGCGGGGCAGTCCAGCACATGGTCCTCTACTTTGCTGTGTGCTTTACATTTTTAGTTTAAATTAAATTTAATTAACATGTACTGTATTGTTAGTTTCAGAGGTAGAATTTAATGATTCATCACTGACACCAATACCCAGTGCTCATTTCTTCAAGTGCTCTCCTTAATACCCATCACCTACTTACTCTATTCCCCCACCCACCTCCCCTCCAGCAACCCTCAGTTTCTTTCCTATAGTTAAGAGTCTCTTATTATTTTTCCCTCTTTTTTCATCTTATTTTCTTTTTCATTCCCTTCCCCTATGCTCATCTGTTTTGTTTCTTAAATTCCACACATGAGTGAAATCCTATGGCATTTGTCTTTCTCTGACCGACTTATTTTGCCTAGCATGATACCGTCTAGTTCCTTCCACATCATTGCAGATGGCAAGATTCCATTCTTTTTGTAGGCTGAGTAATATTCCATTGTATATATCTACCACATCTTCTTTATCCACTCATCTGTCAATGGACATCTGGGCTCTTTCCACAGTTTGGTTATTGTGGACATAGCTGCCGTAAACCCTGGGGCACCTGTGTTCCTTTGAATCACGATATTTGTATTCTTTGGATAAATACCTACTAGTGCAATTGCTGGGTCATAGGGTAGCTCTGTTTTTAATTTTATGAGGAAACTCCATAGTGTTTTCCAGAGTGGCTGCACTCGCTTGCATTCCCACCAACGGTGGAATCCATCAAAATCCTAGAGGAAAACACTGCAGTAGCACCTTTGACCTAGGCCTCAGCAACTTGTCGCTAGACACGTCTCCAAAGTCAAGAGAAACAGAAATAAAAATGAACTACTGGGACTTGAATCAAGTCCAGCAAAGCAAACAGCCAACAGAACTGAAAGGCAACCTAAGGAATGGGAATAGATATTTGCACATGTCTTATCCGACAAAAGGCTGGTATCTGATATCTATAAAGAGCTTACCAAACCCAACAACCAAAAACAAAAACAAAAACACTGGTCCTCTAGTTTTTAATAAGAATCCTATACTATGTACTATGAATCCCAAAGGAACACTTGTGTGTGTTTGTCACCAGGAGATACTGAGAAATATGATTGTTTCCGAAGTTCTACTCTTATCCCAGCAAAAGGCAAGTCTGCTCCCTCGCTCTTCAGCCACACACCTATTTTCATGGCTTTGCTCCTGATAGATAATCTTCAGAGGATACTGTGTCAAGCTTCTGTCCCCATTCCTTGATCCATCCCACTGAGGTGCAGAGGAAGCTGGGAAATGAAGTCTTCCTGTGCCCAAAGGAAAACAAAAACAGCAGGTGAACATATTGCCTGTCTCTATACAGTGACTCTGCTCAGTGGCCAACTTCAGAACTCTAGAATCCCAGGAATATTATTCTCCTGCCCCTGACTCCCAGCCCATATGATTCACACTCATCTCTATCTGCACACTGACTTTTGGGGACCAGATTTAAGATACTCAGTGTAGTATCTGGGATGTTCCCTGCCGACTTCCAAGAGAATGGATTTTCTCTGGGGTATACAAAAGGAGGTTGACGAATGCTGGTGCGGAACAGGGGAGTCAAGACGTGTTTCATTTAAGAAAAGTGAATGGCACTGGAGCAAACAAATGAATTTAATGTAAGAATGAATCCTGTGAATATCCCCTGGAGAGCCAAGCCGCTGAAACCAGTTGATCCAGAAAAGATGGACTCGATGAGGAGAGAGAAATGGATAACAAAGGAAAAAGAGATGACTTAGTTAGCTTGGGCTGCTATAACAAATACCATAGACTAGGTACCTAACAGAAATTTATTTATCGTCTATATGTTATGAGAATTCTTCCCGTCTTTTTTATTGCTCGTCCCTCTTTGCAGTGCACCAATAAAGAGGCGGAGGCTATTTTTCTGTGTCTGAAATCATGGCTGGCCTTCGTCAATGGGACATTAAGAAACATGACATAAACACGGGCTAGAAAAGTGCTAGTATGCTGTGGCTTGCTCCCTCCTGCTGCTCTTTGGAACTTTGAATCCACATCAGAAGAAGTGTGGGCTAGCCTGCTGGAGCAGGAGAGACCACATTTGAGAAAAAAGGGACCATCCTCGCTAAGTCCTCTATGCCTTGACCAACCAGGCAACCACAAACCCCAAGAGTAAACCCTCTCCCTAAACCATTCAGCCCCAGCTGAGCTATTTAGATCAGAATAACCCACAGAAGCAAGAATAAAAGGAAGTTTTTGCTGCTTTGAACCACTAAATTTTGGAGTAGTTTAAAATACAACAAAAGCTAACTCTGGAGGATATTAAACAAAGTCGCCTGATCTGATTTGATTGTATTTTTTTTTTAAGTCACTACAGCAGCAGTGTAGAGGGTGGGTACAGAGAGCACAGCTAGAAAGTTAACGGAGTCCAAGGGAGAGCTGAAGTGGGCTTGGGCAAGTCTGAAAATATTGGTAATAACAATTGCTGTGATCTCATCCGGTTTTATGACTATATGTCATTTATTTGCTGATGACTCCAAATTTACATGTGTAGCCTGAACCTCATCCATGATTTCTGACTCGCACATCCAAGAGTGCCTTCTGAATACCTACCTTCTGATGTTCACTTGGCATTCCAGTTGAACAAAATCCACGATGCCATAGATTCCACTGCCAAAAAGATGGTCAAAACCATAGTCTTCCTATTTTCAATAATTGACCATCCCAGACTTCTAGTTGCTCAGGCAAAACACACCAATTACCCGTAACACCTTTCTCTCCCATCCCACATCCATTCCAGGAGCAGGTCCTGTTTGCTTGACCACCACAATATGCACTATTAACCCAAGACATGCTGATCCACGCCATTGTCGTCTGCTGTTAGGATCATGGCTATTTCCTCCTAATATGTCTCTCTGCTTTCTTCCCCCATTGCCAGCTGGATTCATTCTCTATTGCTGCATAACAAATTACTACATAGGGAGAAGCACAAAACAATACCAATTTATTATTTATGATATTTATCTATTACTTATTAGGGAAACAACCAATTATTTTCTCCCAGTCTGTGGGTCAGGAGTGCAGGTACAGGGTCTCCTGCTCCGGGTTTTATCAGGCTGAAGTCAGGGTGCCAACAGTCTCTTCTGAGGTTCCCTCAGGCTCACGGTTTATTGGCAGCATTTCATTCCGTGTGGTTACATCACTGAGACCCTTGTTTCCTGTTCGCCGTTGGCCAGGGATCATGCTCAGCTCCTAGATGCTGTTCGTTCCTCCTCACCTTGGGGCCCTTCTAGAAGCTTTACAACATGGTTCTTCATTTTCTTCCATACAGGCAGGCTTGTACCTGCTGCTTCTTATCTTTTAAGAGTCTACCTGATTTGCTCAGGCCTGGGCAGCACAATCTCCCTTGCGGTTGGCTCACAGATGACTGATCAGCAGCAAAATGAGGGTTACCCCATCATATTCCCAGTTTCAACCCATACCCAACGAATGAGAATTATACAGCGTATGTACCAAAGTGGGGAGGGTTCTCAGGGCTCATCTAGAATGCTATCTACCACACCAGCTTTAACTCTGGTTCCCGAATAGCAGATAGAGTAATCCTGCTTTCAAAAAAGTAAAATGATGTCAGTCCTCTGGTGACCACAGTCCAATGTCAGTGAAAGGAAAAATCCAATCTTTATCTGGGTCTGCAAGGCCCTACGTGGTCTGGTTCTCCACTGCTTCTCTGACCTTCTCTCCTCTCACCCCTGAGAGATAACTTGCTCAAGTTATTCCAGATGGCTCAGCTCCTTGCTGGACCTTAAACCCCCCAAGCATGCTCCCATCTCAGGATAGTTACACTTACTCTCTCCTCTCCCTGGAGCACATTCTCTCCAGATATTTGCACACCTCATTTACTCCTGAGTTAGCAAATTCTACCTATCTGACCAAAAACCTTCCAGTAATTCTACGTATCCTACAATGATTCAAGGTACCTCTGAGTCACTTTCTCTCTCTTTCTCTCTTTCTCTCTCTCTCTCTCTGACCCTCTTTCATCTTTCTTTTTCCCACTGAATCAGTTTGCAGCCTCCAAGAACCAGACACCAAGGTGGATTTAGGGGTACAAGTGCCTTCCCGAGATAAATGCTTTAAAAAGATAAAGTGAGAGGGAGGAGGGCTAGGCAGAAGGGCAGGGCCCGTAGACTGCAATGCAGGTGTGACACTGTGAACAGAGAGAGGAAAAGGGGAAGAGTTGGTTAGGAAGAGCAAGGACGGAGGGCCTCAGACTATAGTGCAGGCCTGAGAAAATCTTGGCCAGCCTGATGGGGAGCCGTTAGGTAATGATGGCCTGTGAGTCAAGGCCCGTGTTAAGCAGAATGACCTGGTTCTGGCCCCTTTGCCCAGTCAGTGTTCAGGATCAGCCCGACCCTCTGGGGTGGGGGGGGAGGTGAACACAGCAGGTGGTCCCAAAGAATGACAAGTAGAGACCACCAGCCACCTCTGCTCCTCCTCGCAGCTCCTTCTGTTAAAGGAAGATCAGTGACTCCCTTCTGTAGTAAACACAACTACTATGCATATTTCCTCATTTCTATCACCACCTCCCAGACCCGGTTAGAATATAGGTTCCCTAAGGCCAGGACCTCTGCTCTGCTCTGTTCGCTGTTCTAGCCCCAGAAACTACAATAGTGCCCATCACACAATAGCCATTCAGTAGCATTGACAGTAACTAATAATTTTTGAGTGTTCACTGACTTCCAGGGATTGTTAAACATGTGCATACTTCGGGGCACCTGGCTGGCTCAGTTGGGAGAGCATGTGACTCTTAATCTCAGGGACGTGAGTTCAAGCCCCACATCAGGTATAGAGATTACTTAAACAAAAACAAACAAAACTTTTTTTTTTTTAAGATTCTATTTATTTATTTATTTGTCAGAGAGAAAGACACAGCAAGAGAGGGAATAGAAGCAGAGGGAGTGAGAGAGGGAGAAGCAGGTTTCTCGCCAAGCAGGGAGCCTGATGCGGGCCTTAATCCCAGGGCCCTGAGATCATGACCTAAGCCAAAGGCAGACATGTAACGACTGAGCCACCCAGGCGCCCCAAATAAAACTTTTAAGAAAGTTCTCATACTTTAACTTGACTAATTTCACAAAAACTCTATGAGGTATGTGCCATTTTACAAATGACAGAATAGAGGTATAGAAACCCCTAAGCAATTGACCTAAGTTCTCGTATCTAGCAAGAAGCCAACGCAGGGTTTGGATGCAGCCTACACACTCCTAATCTCTGTTCTGCACTCCCTCCAAGAGAGAGAATATGCATTCAAACTCAGGATGTGGCTGTAGGTGAAATGAACAGAATTATGAACAAATTTAATGAGAAAAGTAAAAGAAACAGAGAAATCAGGGAGCTCCTCAGTATTTATTTGTCTTGAGTGATTTGGCAAATAGTGGGTGTTGAAATGAAAAAGTTTGAAGTTTCTCGAATCTTCCGAGGTTTGGAGGGAACTGTTTTAACAGGTTAGTTTTGAAAAATGTATTAACCATCCATGAAATCAGATAGTAGGTGTCCGAATACCTAAGACTGGATTTCTGAGGACCTGGAAATATAGATTTGGAAATCATCATCATAAAGTAAGTACTTAAAGCCATGAGACCAGGCGAAATCTCCTAGAGGAGTTATGGAGATTAAAATGGAAAGGAGACTCAGGGAAGAACACTGTTATTGTGGGGTGGGGGGAGCCAATCATGAAACATAACATATTGCATAATCTCATTTATGTCATACTGTCCAAGTGACAAAATTATAGAGAACAGATCAAAAGTTGCCAGAGGTTAGTCTTGTTGTGTGGTGGGTGGGGTGTGGGGCGGTGAGGTGACTATAAAGTAATAGCAAGCGGAAGTTTCTCTGTGGTGATGGAGCCTTTCTGTTTTCTGATTGCAATGATGGCCACACAGAATCGTACATGGGATAACCTTTCTCAGAACTATTAACAAACAAGCAAACAAGTACTTGTAAGAACTGGTAAGCCCCAATTAGAATAGCTGTGTAATTAGTATTATAGCAAAGTCGATTTCCAATTTTCAACAAACATACTCTCTTACGTGAGATTTTATCAGTGGGGGGGGGTCTTGGGTGAAGGACACACAGGAATTCCATTTACCATTCTGATAACTTCCTGTGAGTCTGAAACTCTTCCAAATTAAGAGTACAAAACAGTCTAAAGAGATTCTCTCTGTAAAAGTGATATTTGTACATTTATCTAGATTCCCTGAAATGTTTTTCAATAACATTTGATAATTTTGTATAGCCCCTTCCCAAAAGAAATAGATTCTAACTAAATTCCTTTTGTTCCTGAACAGAAATATTTCATTTTACTTTTTAGAATATTTTTATTAATTTTTCAGAGAGAGAGCATGAACAGTAGAGGAGAGGGAGAGGGAGAAGCAGAATCCCCACTAAGCAGGGAGTCAGATGCGGGACTTGTTCATCAGACTCCAGGATCATGACCAGAGCCGAAGACAGACACTTAACTGACTGAGCCACCCAGATGTCCCAGCACAACAGTATTTAATGAAAGAAACAGACTGCATTAGAGAATAGCTTATAATACCAGATGCCATTTAATTCATTCAGTTATTCAATTAAACCTGAGGACCCATGACATGCTAGACGATAAGCGAGACAGAGGGAGAAGAATATGTCAATAAATGGTGCCCAGTCCTGACCTCCTAGAGCTCTCATTCCAACGTGGGACAAGCAATTCAACTCAGAGCTACAATGCAATATTTTACAGGGGATTTAAAGTTCTCATTGGGATTATCTTATTGTGGTAGATAGGGAGAGGAAAGCAAACACCCTAAAAATAAAAATAGTTACGTTTCCTTAAAAAGTGGTGATATTAACCTTGTATTAGTCTTCAAGGTCTAAGGACAAGATTATTTAGGTTTCCAATTTTACCAGACTTCAGCTCCTAATACTATTAAATCATTTCCTAAGCAAGAAAAATGATTTGGGTCAATAATAATTAGGCTATGCTTCTACCGCTCAGACTTTAGAAGTAAATAAGCCCATGGAAAGCCTACCCAGTTTTGATGTACACTTAGTTAAGCTGCAATAGGTAGGAAGGGATCCCTGCTTCTGATGAAGGGAGGAGACACAAGAAGGATAAAAGGACTGAGTCCTGATTCCATGGAGCTGCTGCTAGGGTTGGTTTGTTCTTTTTGTTGAGACTCAGATCAACCCCTTTGTTTTTTTCTTAACAGAAGCCTTAGCAGGGATCCAGCAGAGACAAGCTGGGATTCAAAAGGGAAAACCCTAGGCAGTGAGAATGACCTGCCTTGGCACCAGGAGCAGGAGATCAGGAGGGACTAAAGATTAGTATCACTTCCTTTTTGTCTACTATACTCAATGAAATGTCCACTTTCCCTTTAAACAAAAAAAAAAAGTTTGTTATTTGACAAGGAACAAGTTATTTATATGGTCGCAAGGAAACTTCCCAAATTATTTATACATCTAAACTGCTATCTTTTAATAGAGACAACGGGCAGACATACTTGAGTCAGTCATTAAGAGTTAACATCACCAATATTAGGACAGACTGACATAACTCGAGGCATTGAGAAGGACACCACACAACTCACTTCTGTGAGTGTCCCTGCCAAAAACAGAGAAGCTTAATCTAATCATATGGAAACATCAGCTAGAGCCATATTGCAGGACATTCTACAAAATTAGTGTTCCATACTCTTCAAAAATGTCAAGGTCAAGACATGAAAAGGCAAGAGAAGTGTTCAGATTCAAGTAGATTAGATATATGAAAGAAATTGCAATGCGTGATTCTGCATGGGATTCTGGACTGGGGGGAGCGGTAGGGGAGAAGGCACAGCTATTTAGAACATTATTGACCCAACTGATAAAATTTGAGCATGGACTATGGACTAGATAACAGCATTATATCAGTGTTAAATGTCCTGAGTCCATTTTTTGTATTTTAAGTATATAAGAGAATGGCCTTGTTTTTAGGAAACACACACTGAAGTACTTAGGGGCAAAAGAATGCGATCATTCCAAAATTCAAATAATGAAAGGAAAATTCACCTCTGTGAGTGTGTGTGTGTATGTGTAGAGAGAGAGAATAATAACACCAAAGGGGCAAAAGGGTAATTGGTGAATCTGGGCAAAAGGGGAACATGGAAACTCCTTTAATTATTCCAGCAACTTTTCTCTAAGTTTAAAATTAAATCACAATTTACAATTTGGGGAATACACACTTGTCCCTTAGTGTTCACTTTCATCAGCTCCCTTGTGCTCATTCAGTTGTATTCAGCACCACCAAGGGGCAATCGTAAAGGTACATACAGAGACTGAAAGTGCAGAGGACAGACTCCCAAATCGGGTGGTGGGTAATACATTGCTTCCCAGGACTGGTGATTCTTGAACTAAGTCTTGGAGGATGAGGAGGGGTTAGCCAGTCAATGGAGGGTCTTGTGGGCAGCTGCAGTGTTCACAAAGGCAGGAAGATTTTGTATCCCTTCTTTCCCCTAAGTTGTATTCATCTTCTGTCCACCCTTCTCTGTGTCTGGGAGGTTGATGTCTGCAGAGTGCATCACTTGGTCTCTCTTGCCCTCTGTCTTCCACAAGTTTGACCAATGGAAGACACTAGCAGGACATGCCAGGGCAGGTGGGGAGGGAGGTTAGGGCATTACTCCCACTGTGGTTTCAGTCGTGCTATGGAGAGCTACTGCTCCAATTACCTGACCCCCTTCCTAGTACTAGCATTCTCCAGGCTTTACATCTCCCCTCACTCCTCTTGCCTCTTCAGTCTAGGAGAAGTAATGGCTTCCCGCTCTTGTTTCTGGATGCCTCTCTGGTTGCATGAGTTCCCCTCATTGCCTACTTCTCTGAAAATAATTCCTCATTAAATTACTTTGAGGTCAATTCTCTCAACTGTGCGTGTGTTTCCTGCTAGGACCCTGCCTAGACCACAGGGTGTGGCTGAAGCAGAAAGCTTATGGAGGAATGATGGGCGAGGAGACTTACCTGAGCAGCAGCTAGCCCGGAAGAGGCCCGCTTGGGCTTCTCTCCCATTACCCCAACAATGCCAACACTACAGGAAAGATAGTGCCATGCAGAGGAGAGACCACTGCGTCACACAGACCTCGGTTGTGTGACCTTGGTAAGTGACTTAATCTGCCTGAGTGTTTCCTCATTTACGAAAAGAGATTAACCTCACAGGGTTAATGTGAGGAAGACATGGGGATACGCCAGTTCATGTGAAAGCCCAATTTCAGCCCTGTCTCCTTCAGGAGTCTTCTCTGACTGGATCATTTCCTGATGACCTCTCCCTTCTCTGAATGTCTGTCGTGTGTACAGTCGTGATGCATAGTTTATACTTCATCGTTTGTAACAATTTCCTATTCCTATATGTATATGTGTATGCTGTGATTCTCCAATTAGATTTTAAACTGTTTCAAGGAAGGGGTCATATTTTACACGTCTCTGACTTTCCCTGTGTTGGGCACAGTGAAACTAACATACTACTCGATTGATGAGTGGCAAGAAATGATTTTGAGGATCATAGTACTTAACGGCACATTCCTAATTCTCTTCCATTGTTCCTGACCTCTCTGCCCCTGCTTTAATATTGTAAAAGTAAAACAAGTGAAAAATTCTTTCCTTTATCCCTTCTAGCATACTTCTTAGCACCTGATAAATGTAAATAGCTATGGATATTTTAGATCTATTTCAATAACCATAATCATTGAGGAAAGGGGAAATTGGAATAGATATACATTTCCAAAATTAAGCTATATTCATGTTCCAGAAACAGCATGGCAGAAATGATCAAGAGATGGTATTGAGGGGGCTCCTGGGTGGCTCAGTTGGTTAAGCGACTGCTTTCGGCTCAGAATCATGATCCTGGAGACCCAGGATCGAGCCCCACATCAGGCTTCCTGCTCAGCGGGAAGCCTGCTTCTCCCTCTCTCACTCCCTCTGCTTGTGTTCCCTCTCTCGCTGTGTTTCTTTCTGTCAAACAAATAAATAAAATCTTAAAAAAAAAAAAAAAGATGGTATTCAGAGGGCATAGCAGGGTCCCCTCTGTAACTGTAAAATTGCTATTTCCTTTGCTAAAGTTGTTTTGATAATTTGTTTTTTTTTTCTCTATCCTCTGTTGTACTAGGTCTTTCCATTTAACAAATTTTTCCTTGAAGATAAATGAGAAGCACAAAATAAGTAGAACTAGGACTAACATTACCATAGCACTTACTTGATAATTTTCTCACATTGTCTCATTAATGCTCAGTGCACCTGCGAGGTCACTAAATATGATGATTATCACTTTTGGCCAAATTAAAATACCAAGGAACAGAGACCTTAACTGAGTTCCCCACTCCCTACACACAAAGTTATTGTCAAAGCTTGTATACGTAGCTCATTCTAAGCTTCAGCCTGATTTTCGTGGTTTCTTCTCAATGCCTCTCTAAATGCCTTCTCTACTAAAGAGAAGAAATAAGAAGAGATCTGAAACCAGAGAAGACAAGAGTTGTTGTTTCTTTAGAACAGGAGGATGTCTACTTCTTTGTCACGCTCAGGAGACAACCCAAGACAGGCCTGGACATGGTCAACAATGGAACTGGTCAGTTGCACACATCTCGTGTTGGGCCACACTGATTCCCACAAGCCTTCACGTTCCCGTACTCCCTTCCAAGGCAGGTTTTCCACTGGTCAGGTAACCCCAGTTCCAGGAACGAGGTAGGAAAGAAGTTTCTGAGCTTTCCTCACTTCTATGCAGAGAGTGGGGCAGATCTTCACCAGAACCAACACCCAGGAAAGCATGATTCCCAATGTGCTACAGTGCATTTCTTCCCCCCATTAATCAGTGACAAAGCCAAGAGCCCAACGTGCCATTATTGACTCTGCCTACAGGATTCTGGCAGGTGTTTACCTGATGAAGGGGAGCAGAGTGGATAGAACGCCTTCTGTCTTCCTGGGGTGGGTGGTCAGGCCCGGGCAAGCTGCAGCGGGCCAGTCTGAAGAGACAGCAGGCTGTGGTGGGCCCCGTGGGAATAAATACAACAACATCTGAAAAGAAGCCAGAAATCTAGATTTATGTGGTAGTATGATTTATAAAATCATGTAAATTTTGTTAAAAATATTATACAAACCGAACATTCCATTAATATCCAGTTGTTGGCTCCTTTGCTAAGCAGAGATGCTATTCTATTGATGAGTATGGTACTTGTCTTAGTCTGGGGTGTCCAAAGCAGACCCCAAGACAAGGTTGCGGGTGAACGCAGTTTATTTGGAAGGTGATCCTGGGAAACACACTTGAATGAGAGAAGGCAGAAATGTCAAGAGAGGGTACATTAAAGGGCAAGTGGCCTCCACAGACAACTGGGGTTCAAACTCAGCGGGACCCACTGAGAAGCCTTGAAGACCCCACGTTAGCAGCAGGAGAAGTGGAGTGGTTGGGGTATGTGCCCGTTGGGACTTGCCTCCCTCACTGGCTGAGAGTCACCCCTACCGGTGGCAAACTCCATGGGACCAGAGCTCAACTCATCAATTGAGTAGGAACGAAACTAGTCAAACCTTTTATTTAACTGAACCAACTACTGACAGAGTGACCTCTTACACCACTTCCTTCAGATCCTCCTCCAAGAGAGAGCATCACTATATCTATCTTCACTAGGTACGCTCTGAGAATGTTGACACAGGCTATTTCTGTGCCATAGAAGACTAAGTGGTGGATGGGCACCTCGGTGGCTCAGGTGGTAAAGCACCTGACTCTTGATTTCAGCTCAGGTCATGATCTCAGGGTCATGAGATGGAGCCCCACATCAGGCTCCACGCTCAGGGCAGTCTGCTTGAGATTCCCTCTCTCCCTCTCCGCCTGCCCTTCCCCCGATCACACGCTCACTCTCTCTCTTTCTAAAATAAATAAATAAGATGTTTTATTAAAAAAACCTAACGAGTTGAAAAGTAAAATTTTATTTTATTTTATTTAGATTTTTATTTATTTGACAGAGAGAGAGAGAGAGGGAGAGAGACCAAGAACAAAAGCAGGGGAAGCAGCGGGCAGAGGGAGAGGGAGAAGCAAGCCCCCCAGTGAAAAAGAGATCTGACCTGGGCCTGGATCCCAGGACCCCGGGATCATGACCTGAGCCGAAAGCAGATGCTTAACCAGCTGAGCCACAGGTGCCCTGAAAAGTAAAATTTTATTTTATTTTTTTTAATATTTTATTTATTTGACAGAGAGAAACACAGCCAGAGAGGGAACACAAGCAGGGGGAGTGAGAGAGGGAGAAGCAGGCTTCCCGCTGAGCAGGGAGCCCAATGTGGGACTCGATCCCGGGTCTCCGGGATCATGACCTGAGCGGAAGGCAGTTGCCCAACCAACTGAGCCACCCAGGCGCCTGAAAAGTAAAATTTTAGACCTCTAAAATTACCTACAAAATGCCAAATAACTGAATTTATTAAAACAAAAAACAAAAAACTGAAACAAGTCACGTTTTGAATTTGTAGGCTTGATTGAATTATTGATATGAAATGACCGTTTTAACTGTGGGGAGAAGTAGAGAAAGAACTGTTTTTAATCTCAGAATATTTGCAATATATAAATATATATGTACATTTATTTCCACATGAACAAATATACATATTCACAATTCACATTCATTCTATATATAATGAGATTTTTATATTGGTCTTATGAAATAAAAGAATTTCTTCAGTATAGAATACCTTCTATAATCAGTGTATCTCAGATAAAATTATTACCAGGAGTTTACTTATACCAATATACACATACAGAGTAAAACCTCTTATATGAGTCCACTCACAGCAAGCAAAAAGAAAAAAAAAAAAAAAAAAAACCCAAAAAAACCCCAAAACACCCCAAAACAGTGACAACAAAAATAATATAGACACTCACCGAGCCAAAAACCAAAGGAACAAAATTACACTCAGTGTGGTCCCTGCACCAATTGCCTGCCGCCAGCTAGCAAGAAGGAGCTCCCCGCCCCCTTAAGGATGTTTCTATTGAAATCATTTGAAACAGTGTTTTATTCACCTGTGTTCTGGGAAATATTTGTCAAGCGGGATGCCCCACAGAGAAAGATTCTATGGTCAAGTAACTTTGGGAAATACTGACTGCTTGTCTCCCTCTAGCACATTCTTTTTTTTTTTTTTTTTTTTTTTTTTTTTTTTTTTTTTTTTTTTTTTTTTTTTTTTTTTTTTTTAATTTGACAGAGAGAAACATAGCTGGAGAGGGAACACAGCAGAGGGAGTGAGAGAGGGAGAAGCAGGCTTCCCGCCAAGCAGGGAGCCTGATATGGGACTCGATCCCGGGTGTCCAGGATCATGACCTGAGCAGAAGGTAGTCACTTAATCAACTGAGCCACCCAGGCTCCCCCCCTCTAGCACATTCTTAAAGCACCTTAGCCTGTTAGAGGCACTGCAAAGCCTCCGGGTAAAGCAACCTACTGAACTTTATTTAAAACAATATTTTTTCAATGTAGGTAAGTATTACATTTTTTTTCCCATGACATTCCTTTCAAAGTGTTGGTTTACAGAATTTTAGTTTGGTCTTGAACTAAGCAAATTGATCTAACTGTTCCATGATGGGAAAATAACCAAGGGATTTTCCTCTTTGTGGTTAATTAATATAATGGAAGCCACAGAGCTGTTCAAAAATTTTAAGAGAAAGCAGTTATGACAAAGAGCCCATCGAATTCCTCAAAAGAATAAAGGCAGAAAACGACACAAAACCAGCTATTGAGGGCTGCTGTATTTCTTCCTGTGGCTCTCAAGCTGGGTTTTCAGCTGATTCAAACCCTGTGCTGCACCCCCTGACCCAGTGGGACCACCACAGACTATTTCATAAGAATTTACTCGAGTAAAGTAGTGGAGAGTCTCCGCTGTATATATTTACACACCAAGAAGCTACACTGAAGAGCGATGCGTGCTGTACTATATCTAAGTAATGACCCTTTGGACACTCTTATTTTGTGTCATTTGGATCGTGCTTACTGCCGATAGATCTTAGAGATGATATTTTCCTGTGAAAATGTGTGTGCGTATGTGTTGTGTGAATCTCTGAGAGCAACGCCTTTTGAGAAATAGAAGAAAAGCGAATGCATCCCACCAGTGGTTCTTTCCAAACCTGTATTTTATCAGTGCTTTGTTGTACTGAGAAATGGTGGGATGAGCAAGTATTTGTCCTGTCCTCTGCTTTCTTCTAAGTAGTATGTTTTCTTGGCTTTACTGTCATCTTGAGCTTTATTTTGGAGGGCAGAAGAATGCTTAGGTCATGTTTAGTTTTTATGGCCTCATTTAGTGGAAATGGATCCTTGGGGCCCAGTCTATGCCCATTGCCTAAATTTAAAGTTCTTTTTCTTGCAGGTGGCTTAATTTATGTTTGTTGATGGCACAGTGAATGCAAATAACCATACAGGTGACCTTTAGGAGGCTGTAAGAGCCAAACCAGTGATGTGAGTGACTTGAATTCAGAAATCGATTTTGATATGTTTTTGGCATTTCTTGAGGAAGGAATATGTTTAATCACCCAGTAGGTATTTTGGAAAGAGATGCAGAGAGCAAATGTGTGGCAAGTAATCGGGTGCTTCAACACCCTACCATTAGATAAGGGATATATGGTACAAGGAGACCCAAGCAGAATTATGGAACCACTAGAATGGATTCTCTGCTCACCCTGGTTTATCACATTCCTGTATATCCTGGAAGGTCTACACCTATATGCAGAATCAGAACACAATTAAGACTGAGTCATGACCTAACATGATGTGATAGAGGAGGGAAATAAATTGCTTTTATTCATGATTTGAAAGTTCTTCTGTCCAAGAATCTATATAAAATGATGGTTTGGCTACAGCTAATAATGGAATCAGGTAGGTGAAATACCAGGTCTTTTACCATAGATTAGCACTCTCTCTGTTTCCAAAATACCTCTGGGGTGATTAAACAATTTTGTTTCCCAAGAAAAAAAGTAAAAGATATTTGTAGAAATGCTAATAATGAAAGAGGCCCCTTGTCTGAAAGTGATGACGCAGAAGCTACCTAATCCTAAAATTTGTGCTCTATTTGATGAGAGCTAATTATGTAAGTCTACGTGTTGAAACTAATAAAACTTACTTCAAATGTAAGCACCTCCAATTTATTTATTTATTTATATTAAAGATATTTATTTATTATTTATTTATTTATTTGAGAGAGAGAGAGAAAGAGAAAGAGAGTGTGCGGTGAGAGGGAGAAGCAGACTCCCCATGGAGCAGAGAGCTCTATGCAGGGCTGGATCCTAGGACCGCAAAATCGTGACCTGAGCCCAAGGCAGCTGCCTAAGAGACTGAGCCACATAGAGCCCCCTTAACACCTCCAATTTAAAAATTGATTTTGAAATGGAAGAAAATGACTTCTTTGCCCAATCTGAGGAAAAAGCGGAGATGAGAAGAAAAAAAGAAAAGAAAAGAAAAGAAAAGATGACTGAAATTTTCTTTTTCTTTCTTTTTTTTTTTTTAAGATTTTATTTGTTTGACAGAGAGAAACACAGCCAGAGACAGAACACAAGCAGGGGGAGTGAGAGAGGGAGAAGCAGGCTTCCCGCCAAGCAGGGAGCCCGATGTGGGACTCGATGGAGGGTCTCCGGGATCATGACCTGAGCCGAAGGCAGTCGCTTAACCAACTGAGCCACCCAGGCTCCCCTGAGGACTGAAATTTTCACTCATGGTTTGTGGTGTCAAAATCTTTGAGACCCAGAGCCTATTTGTGCCTCCACTTCCCACAAGAGAGGTCGGTCCCCCAACTCACGACTAAGTCCTAATTCACTATTTGAGGATCCATTTTGACTTGGAAGCAGAGCTTCGCCCAACACCTTGGAATCTATTATTGCCACTGGAGTCACTCTAATCACTGGCGTTCTGAAGACTGCTGTCCCTACTTATACCTCTCTAACCCGTTTTCTGTCTCAGTAACCCACCTTTTCTTCAGTCACACAGAATGAGATATGGGCGTTTTGACAGTTCGGAGGCTAGAATCTAATCTCTGAAGTCCATCCTAGCTGCCTAACTCTAGGACTGGCACATCAATTTTGTCTGTACTCCTTAACATCAGCTGCCTAGGGATGTTGATCATCCTCTGGTGGTGGTCTCCCCAGACCCTGCATCATCTGCAAGGTGACTCAATTAATTTAACTGATTTGCTATATTCTGTGACATAGCAGGTGTCTCATCATGAAATTGAAAAAAGAAATCTTTAATACCCCAGTCTTCTTAGTAGATAAAGTAAACTCTTCATTAGAAAACTGCTAAATGAATAGGAATTTTAGAATTTTGTTGACTTGTTAGGATCATTTGTGTTTTTTTGAAAGGATTTTAGCATGGCTTCAATATCTATGGGAAGTAGGGGCATTTAAATTCTTCAAAGTTAATAAAGAATAAATGGACTTTTAGCTGGTTTCCTCTGGTAACTCACTGTTTGGAAACAAAAAAAGAAAACTATTATTGAAGGAGAAAAAGTAAAAACTCATATGGTGAAATCTGTAAGAAACAACTTTAAAACATATGAGATGAGAAACTATATATTATGTTAGACCAAAAAAAACCGAACATTGAAAATTGATTGGGTTATCTATCCTTACTTGTACAATAAAGCAAAAAAAAAAAAAAGCACAAATTGCAAAGGAAGAAATGTATTTGCAGACAATATAATTGTCTATGCAAAAAATGCCAAATAATCTACAAAAAAATCTAGAACCAATAAGCGAGACCAGCAAAATTGCAGGATACAAAGTTAATGTGCAAAATCAGTCGTATTTCTATATAAAAACAATGAACAATTGGAAATTTAAATTGAAAATGATACCATTCAGAATAGCTTCAAAAAAAGAGAAATACTCAGGTATAAACCTAAAAACACAGAAAGGGTTGCTAAGCTAAAAACTACAAGAAGCTGATAATAGAAATAAAAAAAAAACCTAAATAAATGAAAAGACATTTTATGTTCATGGGTTTGAGGGCTCAACAAAGGAAAAAAATTAATTCTCCCTAAATGGAACTGTGGGTTTAATGTCATTCTTATCAAAATACCAGTAGGATTCTTTGTAAATAGGAACAACTTACTTCTAAAATTATATGGAAAGAAAGAATTATAAGAAAAGAATGAAGACTAGCAAAAGGGATTCTTAAAATAAGAATAAAGTTGGAAGAATCACACCTCCTGATGATTAGAATTACAATACAGCTACAGAAATCAAGACAGTGGTGTTGACAAACTGATAGAGATGAATGGGAAAGATCAAGAACCCAGAAACAGACCCGCACAAATAGTGTCAGATGATTTTGACAAAGATGGAAAGCCAGTGCAGTGGAGAAAACATACTCTTTTCAACAAATGGCATTAGAAGAATTGGACATGTATTAACAGTGAGTCACAACTGAGACTTCACACATTCTACAGAAATGAACTCAAAATACATTACAGATCTAACTGCAAAATTATGAAACTTCTACAAGAAAATCTTGGTGCCCCGAGGCTAGGCAAAATTTTTTCCTTTTTTTTTTTAGGCAAAATTTCTTATATGATACCAAAAAAAAAGTTCCTACATGATACCAAAAGCACACACACATGCACAAATTGAGAAATTGATCTTTATCAAAATAAAAAAACTTGTTCTGCTAAAGACACTATTAAGAGAATTAAACGACGAGCTACAGACTAGGAGGATAGAGTTGATTTCTACATTAAACCAAGGTAGGGGTGTCTGGGTGGCTCAGTTGATTAAGCATCAGCCTTTGGCTTATGATCAAGGTCATGATCTTGGGGTCCTGGGATCAAGCCCAAATTAGAGCTTGGTAGGAAGTCTGTTTCTCCCTCTCCCTCTGCACTTGCCCCCCCCCCCATGCTCTCTCTCTGTCTCAAATGAGTAAATTAAAAAAAAAAAATCTTACACATTAAACCAAGGTAAAGGAGACCGGGGGGGGGGGGGGGTTTAAAAGTGTTACCAGAAAGTAGAAGAGCTTCCAAGAAAGACTCCAGAGACTTTCATACTTAGAAAGAAAGTCACAAAGTGACAGGCAAGGAAAAGTGTTCATTAAGTAACATTCACAGCATGTGATTTTTTTCAGGATATTGTTACTATGTAAAGTGATTATTTTTTTTACCAAGGGAAGTAAATAACTTCTATGGTTCTTGCTCCATAAATGGATTAAAATGGAAAAGTCCAGACTGGTTATTCTAATAATTTATATAGTGAAGTAGGAAGAGCATCTGACTAGGAATTGGAATCTGACTTGAGTCTCAGCCTCTCCCAAGAAAGTATACTGAGTTTCTCCAATCTGAATGGGAATAATAATCACTCTTTGGCTGTGTCACAGAATTTTTGTAAAGACCAAAGAGATAAAAATATAAATTTTGAGAAGCGTAAATCACTATATACGTAAGGTATTATTATCATATTTAATGGATGCAAATGAAGAGGAGTATTAATTCTATTTGAATAGATTTCATTGGGAAAAGACAGGACTTTATGTGAACATTCAAGGTATTTGTGCTTTTGATTATCTTCTTCCAGTTTAGCCCAAACAAAGGTAATAATTTTCTTATTCTTTTTTTTAAAAGATTTTATTTATTTATTTGACAGAGAGAAACTCAGCTATAGAGGGAACACAAGCAGGGAGAGTGAGAGAGGGAGAAGTAGGCTTCCCAGGGAGCAGGGAGCCCAATGCGGAGCTGGATCCTGGAACCTGGGATCATGACCTGAGCTGAAGGCAGACGCTCAATGACTGAGCCACCCAGATGCCCCAAATTTTCTTATTCTTTTGCTTAACATCTGTTTGTCGTCCTATCTCCTCATACTCTACCACCCTGCCCCCAAATCTCCTCTCCTAAAGTAGTTAAAACTGCAAAATGGGAAAAAAAACACCTGTAATAAAAAAGATAATCTGGAGCGCCTGGGTGGCTCAGTTGGTTAAGCAACTGCCTTCAGCTCAGGTCATGATCCTGGAGACCCGGGATTGAGCTCCACATCGGGCTTCCTGCTTCGGCGGGAAACCTGCTTCTCCCTCTCTCAGTCCCTCTGCTTGTGTTCCCTCTCTAGCTGTGTTTCTCTCTGTCAAATAAATAAATAAAAATCTTAAAAAAAAAAAAAGATAATCTCTCTCCCCGTCACCCCTACCCATCCAAAATGTAATTGTGAGTTAAAGGAGTATGCCCACAGAGTGCAGAAATATTTGTATTCACATGCAAATATGAGCTGTAGCTGAGATTGGCTTTTAGCACATGTAAGTCTACTTTATTTTTAAAGTGTTTTTTATTTAGGAATAATTACAGGCTCAAAAGAACGTGTAAAAGAGCATGGAGAGATGGCACATACCAATCATTTCACTTCCTCCCAATGGAAACATCTTATATAACCTGAGCACATTATCGGAACCAAGAAAGAGACATTGGCACAATTAACCAGACTTCAAAAGGAAAGAGAAAGATACAGATTCAGGAGTCGCAGGGAGTTAAAGGGAATTTTTAGAAAAAGCATGATCAAGTGGAAGGAGAGGCAATGTGGTTGGAAGAGAGAAGAAAAAGTTCACAGGCCAAGTGTGTCCAGGGTAGGTGGGCGTGGGGTATTGGAGGTGGGCTCCAGGAAACATGTTTCCTTCAGTTTCTCAGTGATTTAAGATGATAGAAAAACCATTGTAGGGGTGCCTGGGTGGCTCAGTTGGTTAAGCAACTGCCTTCGGCTCAGGTCATGATCCTGGAGACCCGGGATCGAGCCCCACATCGGGCTCCCTGTTCTGTGAGAAGCCTGCTTCTCCTTCTCTCACTCCCCCTGCTTGTGTTCACTCTCTGGCTGTGTTTCTCTCTGTCAAATAAATAAAATAAAATCTTAAAAAAAAAAAAAAAAGAAAAGAAAAAGAAAAACCATTGTGAAGTTTACCGTAGAGGTTTTGATGAGGAGTGATGAAGAAAGAAGAACGGTTAAAATATATGCTGTATGAGAGTATCTCAAATTGAACTGAATCATGTTGAGATTTTCTACCCATAGCTCATCTGAGCCTCCCAGTGTCAGCGCAACCCACACCAGCAATGAACTCCATAGATGGGAAGGACGGTGTGACAGCGCAGGGAGGTGCCTGGGAAGAGGGAGAATCATGATATAAAGAGCCCAGCCTTGGAGGAAGATACTAATCCTTTTGGCAAGTGGTAAAGTAAACATTTTCTGCTTGCCAGGGACCTTATTTCCTCATAACTTCAATCAGAGTTCTTAAAGCAGCCCAGATCAAATTCTGCTGCAGCAAGTCTCAACCAGAATGTCTGAAAAGCAAAATACCCTTTTAGTATTCCAGGATGATAAAATAATTTGAGTTTTGCTTCTATGTATATTATTCTCTTTAATCTGGACTCTATTCAATTAGTGAGTAATTTCCAAAACTCCTCCACTCTCCTTCCACCCAAGAGTCACACAAAGAGTTAGAGAAAAGTCTAATTTTTATGTCTTTGAAGCACTTTACCTGATCTTTACATTTTGACCTTGTTGGTATTTTCAGAAGCCATGGTAGAATTGTGGAGTTAGTCAATAATATAATCCAATCATCAATAAGATACAAACTTCTTGTTTATTAATACATGATTAAAAATGTATATGATAAAAAGATATCGACTATAGCCCAGTGTGTGGATGACAAGAACAATTATGGTTCAGACTCCTAATCACTGTGTGAGCCGAGCCGCAAAAGTCAATAGTCTGTTTAAAAGTCACAACACATCCTTTTTTCTTCTCTTTTTTTTTTTAAGTCCAGCAGTGAGACCTGTTATCTTTCATATCTGCATTTACTCATATCACTTGAATTCACTGAAGAAACATTTAAGGCCTCATCACCCTGGGTGGTGGGCACCTTACCCACTGGTGTTACAGGAAAAAATCCCTGCCTCTGAGGGAGCATGCCTACTGGGGACTAACTACATCTCCTCTGTGACCACGGAACCCAATGCAAAGGCTGGACCATACCAGCCCCACATCTGCTTCTTTGGCCAATTAACCCACTGAGCTGCCCAGACAACTAAAGTCTTAAAGGGAATACAATTACGCTCTTATAAATACAGATAGAGAGATACAGGTGCATGTAATTTATATTCCAATAACTCTGAAATAATTAAGCAGAGGGCTTCCTGATGCTTGTAGCCAAACAAGATGAGTACTGTTTATATTAGATATAAGGAAGAATCTATGATTCCTCAAGATGAAAGGAGAGAGGAGAAAGTCCTTTTTTTTTTTTTTTAATCCCAATCTGGAGACCATTCTTTCCAGGAGATTATAAACTATGCCTTCCCAATGTCCAGCCTCTGCTGGACACACAGGTAGGAGAGACAGATGGCAGAATTAATGCTTCACAGACCAAAGTCCCTTGCTGGTATTAATGCTGGTGGCAGTCGCTTTGCGAGGCCCAGTGAAGGAAAGCGATCCTCTTAAATGCTGACTTTGAAAAGATCTGGAAAGCAGCTATAGTTGAGCAACACAGGTAATAAAGGCCTTCCATGAACTGTGAACTCTGGAGAACCAAAACTTTGAGAGCTTGGGTGTTCTTTGCAATTATTCTTAAAAGACCTTATGCAAGGAGGTGGCGCCTGGGTGGCTCAGTTGGTTAAGCGACTGCTTTCGGCTCAGGTCATGATCCCGGAGACTGAGGGGATCGAGCCCCACATCAGGCTCCCTGCTCGGCAGGAAGCCTGATTTTCCCTCTCTCACTCCTCCTTGCTTGTGTTCGCTCTCTGGCTGTGTTTCTCTCTGTCAAATAAATAAAATCTTAAAAAAACAAAAAACCAAAAAAACAAAAAAAGGCCTTGTGCAAGGAAATGATTTCAGTCCATGAGAGCCACAACCACAAGAAAAAAAAGACAAGGAAGAAGAATATAAAGGCACTTCCTAAAACTAACCAGGATGAGTTTCAGAGTCTGTTTAATAATCAGAAAACAACCAGGGTGCTCGGGTGGCTCAGTGGTTGAGCATCTGCCTTCAGCTCAGGTCAGGATCTAGGGGTTCCAGGATCCAGCTCCACATCGGGCTCCCTGCTCGGCAGGAAGCCTCTCTACCCCTCTCTCACCCCCCTGCTTGCATTCCCTCTCTGGCTGTGTTTCTCTCTGTCAAATGAATAAATAAAATCTTTAAAAAAATAATTAGAAAACAAACATGGATGTTAACATCCTCACTTTATGCCATTTGTAATTGTTTACAGTATCTTTTTGCTGATGCTAACTCACCACCCATCCGTAATATAAATTCAGGCATTCTCAGACCATTCTTTTATATCCTTTACCAAGTTCCTGTTTCAGTTTGAATGAAAGCACACAGAAAGATAAAGGCATCCCTGGAAAAGGTCAACCAGCAGCCTGACAAGAGATCTCCTGAGATAGTGTTTACAGCTCATGGAGAACTCATGGAGTACAGAATATGGTTCTTAAATTCAGAAGCTTGATTTTGATGCTGTGTCAAGACTGTCCACTTTCATGGTTAAACTCATATCATGACAACTAATGAATGACTGATGTATACAACAAGACGATGATTTGAAGTGTTCGTTTAGATGAAACAGACCTGTGTTTGAATCCTGGTTCTGCCAGATACTTAGCTGTCTGACCTCCACAAGTCTTTTTTTTCCCCCCAGCAAAGTGGAGCTAATAACTTGCTTTAAAGACTTTAAAAAAAATTATTTGGGAAATGCATGTAAATTGCCTGACATACAATAAACACTTAGTAAATGGTGCTTTATGGAAACATTATAGAAACATGAATTTACAGTGAATCATGATTTAACTGTTCTGGGATCCAAGTCCTGGGCACACGTGTCCAGTTTCTAGACCATTGGTCCTCTTTTACCTGATTCCCCCATTTTGTTCAGAAGGTGTATCCTCGGAAAAGATACCAAAAAAAAAAAAAAAAGGTCAGGATTATTCATGCTAAATTAAAAATCACATTCCATTCTTGTCTTTGAGTATATACATGTGCCACATCATTAGGAGTCTTGGGTGCTCCCTAACTTGGCATATTTGTAGGCAAGTCCTTTGGTAGGACTCCTAGGGCTTGATCACTTGTCACATATCACTCTTTCAGCCACCAACCTTATTTGCTTTATTTCTAAATTGTTTGGGAGAATTTCACTCTCACCTTCAAGCCCTGCCCACTGTCCCTAGCCAAACGTTCTTGCTAGATATGCTTGCAGATAGGTAATCTGGGCTAGATGCACCCCTCTCCGCACACACAGTAAAACTTACTTTTATCATAAATAGAATGGACAGGCTAGAGAGACAGCCCAGATGGCTGCCTTATACAAAGGCTTTCCCTTACCTACTGTATTTCAGATACATTTTTAGAAAACGATAGATATTCTCCTGTGCCTAGGCATACATAAAACTCTGTTAAAAAATGAAACTGAATTGAAGCCACAAATTCCTAATGCAAGACTGGCAGATGTCCAAGAGTAGAGAGCCTCTCAATATCTCATCAGTAAGCTGGGGATAATGGAACCTCCCTTGTAGATCTGGGTGAGAAGCAACTGGGAAGGTACATATGAAGTGCTAGCTCAGGGTCTGCCTCAGAGTGAGCACTCAGTAAATGATGGGGCAGGTGGCAGCAGTGGGGACTGTGATGATGGAGAAAAATTAATATTATCCTTTTTCCCAACTAAGCAAATTCATGTTTCCCAATTGTGTAGTATTTTGTGTTCCACTTGATATAATGCTAAAATACTCCCAAACTATGATTGTTGTCTGTCTTGGAAACATTTCTCGCGGGTGATCCCTTGTACTAATTCAGGCTATTCACAAGGCTATTCCCTCATGGTTAGTGGATAGAAATAGAAAATTTATAGGAATATTTTGCAAAGCAGCAAGACCTAGAATCCAGAGCGAGGATATGCCAACAACTTACTAAAATTGCAACAATTGATTGACTTTTTATTATTAATTAATAAATTTTATAGAGCATTTTTAGTTTCACAGCAACACTGAGCATGAAGTATAGAGGTACCATACATCACCTTCCCCCACATGCGTGCAGCCTTCCCCACTATCAGATCCTGCCCCAGAGTGGTGCTTTTGGTACATATGACCCAAAGTCACCCAAAGTCTATATTTTACATTAGGCTTCATCTTGGTGTTGAACATTCTATAGATTTTGACAAATGGATAATGGCATATATCCTTGATTGTAGTATCATACAGAATACTTTCCCTATGCCAGAATTCCTCCACTTTCTACCTATTCATCCATCCTTCTTCCCTAATCTCTGGCAACCACTGATATTTTTAGTGTCTCCATGGTTTTGCCTTTTCCAGAATGTCACAGAGTTGGAATGATGCAATATGTAGCCTTTTCAAATTGGCTTCTTTTACTTAGTAGTATGCATTTACGTTTCATCCATGCTTTTTCCTAACTTGATAGTTCATTTCTTTTTAACCTTGAATAATATTCCATTGTCTGAATGTACCACAGTTTATTTCTCCATTAATTTACTGAATGACCTGTTTGGTTGCTTCCAAATTTTAGGAATTTAGAATAAAGCTGTTATAAGCATCCATGTGCAAGGTATTTGTGTGGACATGAGTTTTCCATTCATTTGAGTAAATACCAAAGAATGCAACTGCTGATTGTAAGGTAGAACATGTTTCGTTTTGTAAGAAATTGCCAGACTCTCTTCCAAAGTGGCTATACCATTTTGCATTCCTACCAGCATTGGATGAGAGTTCTTTTTGCTCTATATTCTCACCAGTATTTGTTATTGTCAGTATTTGGATTTGGGTCATTCTAGTAACTGTATAGTATTATTTCATTATAGTTTTAATTTGTCATTCTCTGATGACATGTGATATTAAGCATCTTTTCATGAGTTTACTTGCCATCTGTATATCTCCTTGGTAAAGTGTCTGTTCAGAACTTTTACCCATTTTTTAATTGGGTTATTACTTTTACTATTATTGAGTTCTAAGTGTTCTTTGTACATTTTGTTAACTGTTATCAAATTTGTGGTTTGTCTTCTCATTTTCTTGAGACTGTCTTTCACAGAATAGATGTTTTAAATTTTAATGAGGTCTGGGGCGCCTGGGTGGCTCAGTTGGTTAAGCAACTGCCTTCAGCTCAGGTTGTGATCCTGGAGACCTGGGATCGAGCCCCACATCAGGCTCCCTGCTCGGCAGGAAGCCTGCTTCTCCTTCTCTCACTCCCCCTGCTTGTGTTCCCTCTCTCACTGTGCTTCTCTCTGTCAAATAAATAAATAAAATCTTATAAATAAATAAATAAATAAATAAATAAATAAATAAATAAATTTTAATGAGGTCTGACCTTATCAATTGTTTCTTTCATGGATAGTGCCTCTGGTGTTGTATGTAAAAAGTCAGCACCATACCCAAGATCATTTACATTTCTTCCTATATTATCTAATAGGAATTTTTAGTTTTGTGTTCTGTGTTTAGGTCTTTGATACAATTTGAGTTCATTGTTGTTAACAGTGTAAAGTTTGTGCTTAGATTCATTTTTGCATGTGGATGTCTAGTTGTTTTAGCACCATTGTTTGGAAAGATTATCTTTGACCCATTATGTTGCTTTTATCTTTTTGTGAAAGATCAGTTGACTATACTTATATGTATCTATTTCTGAGGCCTCTAATCTATTCTGTTGATCTATTTGTCTACCTTTCTCATCAATACCACAATATCTCGAGTACTCTAGTTTTATAGTAAACATGAAATCAAGTAGTGTCAATGTTCCAACATTGTTCTCCTTCAGTAGTTCATTGACTATTCTGAATCTTAGCCTCTTTCATATAAACTTTAGAATCGGTTTATTGATAACCTCAAAATAACCTACTCAGTTTTTGATTGGAATTGTACTGAGTCTATACAACAAGTTGGGAAGGACTACATCGTCACAATGTTGAGTCTTTCTATTCCATGAACATGGAATACCTCTCCATTTATTTAATTTGTCTTTGATTTCTATTTTCCCAGAATTTTTCTATTTTCTGTTTTCCCAGAGTTCATGTAGATACTGCACATATTTTGTTAAATTTAAACTTAAGTATTTTTTTTTGGCACTAATGTAGTGGTAGTGTATTTTAAATTCAAAATTCCTTTTGTTTATCACTGGTACATAGGAAAGCAATAGAATTTTATATATTAACCTTATATCCTGCAATTTTCTATGATTGCTTATTAGTTCTAGGAAGTTTTTTGTTGTTGATTTTTTTTTTAGGTTTTCTGCATTTAAATAATCATGTCATCTCCGAACAGTTTTATTTCTTCTTCCCAAGCAGTATAACTTTCATGACCTTTAGTTATCTTATTTTTTTTTAAAGATTTTATTTATTTATTTGACAGAGAAACATACCTAGAGAGGGAACACAAACAGGGGGAGAGGGAGAAGCAGGCCTCCCAATGGAGGAGGGAGCCCAATGGAGCCCAATGAGGGGCTCCATCCTAGGACTCTGGGATCATGACCTGAGCTGAAGGTAGATGTTTAACCAACTGAGCCACCCAGGAAGCCCCCTTTTGTTCTCTTATTGCATTAGCTAGGACTTCTAGTATGATGTTGAAAAGCAGTGGTGAGAAGGGACATCCTTGCCTTGTTCTTGATCTTAACAGGAAGTGTTTCGTTTCACATATTAGTTATAGGGTTTTTTAAAAAATAGATATTCTTTATTAGGTTCGGGAAGTTGTCTTCTATTCCTAGTATGCTGAGAAATTTTTGTCATAAACTGGTGTTAGATTTTGTCAAATATTTTTTTCTGCATCAATTGGTACAATCATGAGACTTTCTTCTTTAGCCTGTTGATGTGATAAATTACATTGTTTTTTCAAATGCTCAACCAGCTTTGTATATCTGGAATAAATCCTCCTTGGTCAGGATTTATAAATCTTTTTATACTTTGTTGGATTAGATGAAATGGAGAGATGAAATGGAAAAAAAAATTTAAAGACATAATCTGCCAAAACTCACACAAGAAGAAATAAATACTTGGAATTAGCTTATATTTATTAAATACATTGAATCACTAATTTGTAACCTTCCAAAGCAGAAAGCAACAGGCCCAGATGAATACCCTGGTAAATTCCATCAATTGTTTCAGAGGGAAATTTTACCAATTATCTACAATCTCTTCCAAAAATAGAAGCAGAAGAAATACTTCCTAACTCATTCTCTGAGGCCAGCATCACCCTAATACCAAAACCATTTCATCTAATTATCAACTTTGTGGCATAGAGTTGTTCATAATATTCCTTTATTATTCTTTTAATATCCATGAGATATGTATGATGTTATCTTTTTTTATAATAATTTGTAATTTATATCAATAATTTCCCCTTTATTTCTCTTTTTTCCCATTAGATTGGCTAAAGGCTCATCATTTATTAGTCTTCTCAAAGAACCAGCTTTCAATTTTGTTGACTTTTCAGTTTTCAAATTTTCTATTGTCATATTCCCAACTCAGATATTCTTTCTTCAGCTGTGTCCAGTCTCCCAGTGAGACCATCAAAAGCATTCTTCATTTCTCTTAGTGCTTTTTCTAGTATTTCTTTTCAATTCTTTCTTATAATTTCCATATATTGGGATGCCTGGGTGGCTCAGTCAGTTAAGCAGCTGCCTTTGACTTAGGTCATGACCTCAGGAACCTGGGATTGAGTCCTGCATCCAGCTCCTTGCTCAGCGGGGAAACTGCTTCTCCCTCTGCCTGCTCTGCCTGCCATTCCCCCTGCTTGCACTCTCTCTGATAAATAAATAAATACAATCTTTAAAAAAAATCTCTTGCTATATTATCCCTCTGCTCCGGCATGTTATCTAGTTTTACCATAAATCATATTCATCATATATATTTTTTTAAATTTCTGGTCTGATAATTCCAAAATTCTTGCCATATCTGATTCTAATGTTTGTTCAGTTTCTTTAAACTGTGTTGACTGCTTTTTAGTATATGATTTTTGCTTTTAGTATATGATTTTTGTTGAAAGATGGCATGATATACTGGGTAAAACAAGCTACAGTCAATAGGTCTTTAGTAACGTGATGGTAAACTATCAGGGTGCTAAATATGTTCTATAGTCCTAGGATTAGATCGCAGTGTTTTGATGCCCCTGTGTCCCTGGGCTGTGAATTTCACCCATGCGTTTTGGTTCCACCCCCGCATATCGGTTCCATGATGGCTAGAGGGGGCTGGAGTTCGGTATTTTCCTTCCCTCAGGTATGTTAAGCCCCAGCACGTACGCTCTGGTAAAATAGTTTCTCCTGAGATCAGACTTTGTGGAAAAAAAAAAAAGCAAAACAACGTATTAAAAAGTAGTTTATTTTCTCCTCCTCCTGTTAGAAGTATGAGGAGTTTTATCTGATAATCACAGGATGGGTAGAGCTCCTCAAAATAAAAGTCAGAGAAGGATGGGGTCCCATCTGTGATTAGCTCCTCCTTGAGTTCTGAGCTCTCAGATTTGTCCACACTGAGCCTCTAGCAATTTCTCAGTTGCAGCTTCTATTTTTCTACCCCAGCACTGGTTCCCAAGGAGGTTCTCACACTTGGGGTTTTGTTGCCATTAGTTGTGATGGTTTGTTTTCATCTGCCTTTCCAATTTAGGGGGTAGAATTTTTCTCTGTGACCTCACTTCTCTGGTTGATCTAAGATCTTTAGTAACGAACGATCTAAGAAGATAGTTCAGTTTTTTACTTGTTAGAGTAGCAACATCTGAGCTCCTTACATGCCAGACTATAATCACTGGCTTTTGAATACTCATATTATCTAGAAGTTCATCCTTCTTGGATATGAATATGAATAAATGGCCACAGAATTAAATACTGACTTAACAAGACTTCTGTCTGCTTTTTGATTTAGATCTGCTGAATCAAGATGGTTTGTTGTCATGGCCTATGGTTTATCTTTGTTAGCCATCATGTTTCAAAGAGCCTATGATATTGTGTACTGTGACAAGAAAAGGCTTAGAGAAAGAAATGGAATTATTTTGAAAACATAACCAAGAGATGAATGGATAAGCAAATAAATAATTCTTCTAGATCCCCCGTATCCCAAAGTCTATTGACACCATTAATGCATTCAGAAATGTTAAATGTCAAAATAGAGTCTGAAAGTAAACAAATTCTTTCTTTATCTTAAAGCGAATACACACTGAAGCAGTAGCATCTGCTTTGTAAGAGTTTTGAATGACATACCAATACCAGACAGGTAGAGCACTGTTCTTTATCATACCAAAGCTCTTCCCATAGCCTTCATCAGGTCTTTTTGCTCCCTCTTCCCGTTCTCTAATAAATCTTGCCAGAGAGATTTCATTTGGATAGTAGACATGTATCCCATAGCTTCTGTTGTAATGCAATAATAAGATGCGTACTTTAAAAATAAATATTTTTCTTTGGTTTGTGCAAATTCATCTGCATTCTTATTTGTCCCTTTTGTCACTTCTGGGACATAGTGGTCCAGGGCTGGTCAGAGTTGGGAGCAGAATACACAGCCCCTGGGCATAGTTAGCCACAGAATCAGTTGTGGCCCATGTTCTAAACTAACCAACTAAACTCACCACTCCTAATAATTGGCTGTTCTAGTTATCACTAAAATAATTAATTGAGCAAAATAATGCATCTGGTCAATTTTCCATTATGTAATATACCAAGCAACTGTTTTTACTTTCATCCACGTGATACTGAATTACTGTTTTAAAGTTGAAAATTAAAAAAAAAAAAGCCAACAACTTTTGTGCAATGGAGGGCAGAAAAAATTTGCTCTGTGATATTTATCTAGTATTCACTTGAATGGCAGAGATCTTAGCTATGTTTTGGTTAGGTCAAACCAATGCACTAGTGTTATTTGCAAACATCTGGAAACAAGACATAAAAATAGATGATTATTTAGGCTCATGCATATTTATGTGTCATTGTGCATGCCCACTGTACAGTAGTGCATATTAGTTCCAAGTGTTTTAGGAAAAAAACAGATGACACCACTTTACTAATTATTGTCATTTCTTTTTTTCCTCTATCTTCTCTGATGACCAAAAAAGCTACAAAAAAGGGAAGAAAAACCCCAATACCTCCAGTAGGCATCTTCATTGGCCATCGCGATTCCTAAGGATTATTATCTTTTTGTTTACTTGCTATGTGTGTGTTTGTGTAAGATTTTTTTGTTTCACTTTCTGTAATACACTAATACTTAAAAATTTTGAGCATGGTTATTCTCAAACAATTCCACAAAACACTGAGTGTGAGCAGATATGAGGTGATTTTTAAACATGTGGCTAGGTTATATCTTGGCTTGGGTCTAGATGCTTCCGAGTCACCCTGACTCGATGACTACAATTTAAAGGTATAGTTTTCCTTTTTAATAAATCAGCTGTGTGACTGAACAGAAGCAGACCAAATACAAACTCAGTTGCCTTCTGATTTCAATTTGACACTATGGTTCATGCTCTTTACAAATTACTGGAATTCAGAGAGAATCAAACATATGAACAAAGTTCAGGTAGGATTTGATGCAGATCTTTGCTATGAATATCACACAATGGCCTTTGTAGAGCTCATGAGACATCTGAAGGGGCATGCATTTTTCTAGATCTGCTCCTGCAATTGCTGATGCCATCAGTACATGCCAGTGTGGAAAGGTCTTAGCTGTCCTGATTCAAAAATATTACCTCTATCAAGTATGAAGACACAAAAACTAATGTGTTTATGGCCAATGTACCTGATGAAAAGTTTCTTTGTAAAGTCACAAAGCAAATTAGCAGAGGAATATTGAGGACAACACCTTTTTCATGAATGCAGAGTTGAATGGTCAAGGCCCCTTTCTTTGGATAATTTTTATTATTTTTCATACCCAATCAATTAATCCTTACAGGTTAAAAAATGTAAACAGGGAGGCGAGGTACTTCAAATACTCCCAAATACTCAAAAGAAACAAGTTGCTGTAGGCCAGTTGGGTGATGAGGGCCCGAAAGGCACGGGAAGACTCATATATCTTTTAAAGTCTATATGGTTCTCCTACAAGCCACTTACCAGCTTCCTTTGAGAAAGACAGAAGGGGGAAAAAAAGAAAAATGCTCACAGGAACTGGTGACATAACACCCTGCAGCTGCTAATGCATATGGATGTGTCATGCAAATGTCCCCAGCAGAAACACAGTCTTTAGTTTAAACCTGCAACCATATTCAGGAATAAAAGAGTTTCCAAATCAAACTGCTGACTCCCCCTTTTTTTTCTCTTATCAAAACACCCCCAGCATACATCTTACCAGGCAGAGTAAATCAAAAGAACCAGCTGGGTAACCAACTCTTGCTTGTTCCCTGGATATCAGGTGTGTGCTACAATTTTGCAGATCACTCTGTGAGCTGAAATAAGTAGTTATGGTCCACTAAAACTCAAAAATAAAGCCATTTGGGTAATGCTTGTGCTAACTTTTCAAAGGCCTTATTTCTGCAAAGGGACACTGTAATTTACCAACTGATTTTTTTTTCTTTCCCCTGACTGAAGATGTGTGTTGATTATACCTTTATCTCAATATAAAAAGATCTGGAGGAACTCAGAGGAATTAGTAACAGAACTTTGTTTTCCTGTCTTTAGTTTCTCTATTTTTTCAGTTTTCAATTTTTGCAGATTCTCTGATAAATTGATAGCAAAAGTGGATTCCAGGGAAGGACACAAAAAGGAGAATAAGATTAAGGGGGAAAAAAAAGAGAGAGGTGGAAGGAATTTGGGGAGCAATCTCCTCACATTAAATTTTGCAAAGCATCAACACAGAGCACACAGCCATGAATTTCTTGCGACATATACTTCTTCTCCTGCTGGTACTACATATTTATTGAAAAGTTCTGTATTGGGGAATGAAAAATGTCAAACAAGAAACTTTAACTGTTACCTGGAGAGGACGTTAAATGGTAACTTGGGAGAGATTCACTCCAACTTTTTTATGGCTGGGAGAAGGAATACCACGTTGACATTTTTTTTATAGGGATGTATGCTGCAGCTAAATACTTGGAAGAGCGAGTCCGTGAAGATTAGATGCGGAAAGAGAAAATGAGTACGTATCTGGGGATTAACCCGCATTTGTGCTCTACGGGGAAGCAGGCTAGGCACTCACTTTGAAGGCACCACTCCAGTGAAAAGCCATCAATTCTGAATGAAATTACTTAGGGTGAAATTGCATATCAGCAGGTGGCATCGTCTGTGAGTGCCCCGGGTGTCCTCCTTCCTCCAGCCCGTATCTGGCTAAAAGATCACCCCAGAATAGTCTAGACTCGCCGACTGGGCCTAGAGCCCTAACATTAGCCACTAGCTCCCTTTGCCCTCCCGACTGCAGTGTGCTCCAAGCAGGGGGGACGCGTACTGTCCGTTCTCAGACCCGGGGCCTAGGAGTTTGTGATTTTGCTTCCGGGGAGCAGGGAGGAGGTTGGAAGTAGGAAAGCCAAAACCACAAAAGGCACTCAGCAGCCGGGTCTCTCCTTCCATCGGGCTTCTTGGCCACCGCTTCTCTTCATTAACAGAAAACTCGGTCCATTTAAAGAGCTCAGGCTCGATTCAGCTCAGGCCCCGTAAGCCCAGGTTAGGCTGCTTAGAAAAGATTCCAGAGGTCTCCCCTTCCATCCTCCTAAGTTTCCCGCCCAGGGTCAAATCACATTAAAGGATATAAGAAGCCTGCTTCTGAAACCGGTCATTCACTCCCTTTTCTTCTTTTTCCTAGAGGTAAGGCGAGAAAAATGTTCGCTGGGAGAGAGCGAGCAGTTGCAATTCGCACCCCCCTCCCGCCCCTCCACGCAGGCAATTCCTCGCACGCACCTGGCGGCGCGGGCCAAGCGGCTTGCGCGCGGCTAATATACATATTTCGAGGGGGAGGCTGGGCGGCTGCTTCTTCGCCGGGTCAATGTGTTAATTAAAAGTTGGTCCGAGTTGGTCAGCACGCAGTCCCAGATGTGCTTAACAGCATGCAATTAACACATAAGGCAAATCTTTTTGAAGATACCAGAATTGAAAACCCCCTAAAGAAACCCCACCCCGCCCCCCGCCCTTAACGTGAAATAGCAATGGCAAATAAGGGAAAAGTCATTAAAAGACATAATTAAATGTGGGCCGCCCTTCTTGGAGGGGATCGGGCCGGAAAAAAAAATTCCCTAAATCTACATTTTTCAAAAATAAACAGTAAATTGATTTCCTTCCTTCTTTTTTTTTTTTTCGGTAGGACGTGCAGGTTCGAGATCCGTTTTCCTCCATTCCCACCCCATGTATATTAAACAGCTGGCGAGCGGCGGCCGCGCGGCGCGGTGACCTAGCAGGCTCCCGGAGTCCCCGGCCTCTGCGCGGGTCCGCGCGCCACCGCCACCGTCGCCGCCGCCGCCGCCGCCGCTGCCTCGGGCGACTGCAGAGGGGCCTCCAGCAGCCAGATTGGTTTCTACATCCAGGGATAATTACCGCACTCTCACTTGCCTAGCGTCTTTAATATGTTTTTAAAAGTACAGGGGAACAGCCTGTGTGTGTGCGTGCGTTGTGATAAAGTCATTCTAGATAGAATTTATGAAAAGTTAAAAGTATTGGTGGAGACACTTAATATTATCATCGCCCCCAGCGGAGAAGCCGGTCGGATTCCAGTAGCCCAAGGCAGCTCCTGCCAGTTCACGCCTGCCCGCAGTTTTCTACCTTATTTAGCGCCATGCCGAGTTCTCCGGCCTCCACGAGCCAGTTTGTTTCCATTTGTCTTTTAATTCGGACTTACTCATGAAAAATTAAAAATATACATATATATATTTTTTGCCATTTCTCAGAGGCAAACAAAGACCCCGATCGGTTACCCCTCCCTCCCATTCTCTCCACACACGTTCACACGGGCACGCGCTTGCGCGCGCTCACACACGCGGGGACACACACACACACACACACACACACACACACACCACTTTGCAACTTCTCCGCTTCCCCCTTCTTGCGGAAGCCAGATGAGGACTTGGTGCCCAATTGGGCACATTTACGCCACACCGAGGCTTCAGCCAACTTCTGGGTTTTATCATCCTAGACTTGTCACTTAGGATAGCTTGGTTTCAGGGACGGTATGTGATTCCATCATCCACATCACCCTTAAGGGTACCGGGGTAGCCACTCTAACCAAATAATTGTATGTGTCGTATCTGAAGGGCGTGCCTTATTGATGACACCTAATGAAGCAAATAATGGATTTGCAGTATCTTAGCTATTCATCTGGTCCTTCTAGAAACCTGGGTGTTAAGGAGAGATGGATAGTGATAGATGGAGAGAAAGAGCGAAAGAGGGGAGGGTAGAGGGGGAGAAAAGGAGTGGGCTACAGATCCTTGGAAACGGATCAGATTTGTTGAATGTCAGCTTGAAGAAGGCAGTCTGAACCATGATTTAAACACGGGCAGTATCATTGTTAACTAGTGTCCAAAGACTGTCCCCCCCACCCCCACTCTGCCTTCTTGCCGCTCCCTTCTTTTCTCCCTTTTGTAGGATACAGAAGGTGAATAATGAAACCATTTTGCTAATAGTTTATGAGCCATGAGATTGGAAATGTATGTGGATAGACCGGAGCACCAGACTAAAATCATTTGAAAGAAGCGTGAGGCTTGGCAGGGAAAGAAATCCGCGGTGTCCTCTCTCCCCAGCCCGGAGCAGAATGGGACGGATGAGGTGGCCTCGTGCCTCCCCATCCGAGGGCAGCGGCTTGGCCCGTCCTCCCGCCAGCCCCTTACTCTCCTCCTCTCCCCGAGGGGCTGGAGCGAGAGGGAGATGAATTGGGGCGATGGCGAGATAGCGCGAGCGGGAGATAATCGTTATCACCAGGATTTTTCTTCCAGTGATGGGCTCTAAAAAGATCTATCACACTGGGCAGCTTTCCCCCAGGCAGAAAACAATAGACGTGAACTTCGCGCTGAGCACAGCCACCGCAACGCTGCTTGTGCGTCTGTCTTTTCTGTTTCCATAGGGCCTGTTCCTCTAGTACAAACCCCCCAGAACCTTCGAGAAAAGCCGCAGGCACTCCTCTGACCTCCACACTGGGCCCGCATGGAGTTCCCTGCGGAGTTAACCCGAGGGGATGGGAGAGGTTTGGGTGGGGTGAAAGATAAGGCGATGGCCTGGACTCTGTCTTCCCAGCCCACAAAGGGGCCGCAAAGTCCGGGGATGTGGCTCGAAGCCAGTTCGAAACAGTGGCCCAAGCCAATGGCCCGCGAGAGACCGCCCCGTATCAGGCCCAGCGTCCAGGAGGGCGAGGGCGCGCGGATGGGGCGGGGGCGGGCTCCGCTAGAGGCGGGGGCTCCAGGCCGGGCTGCCCAAGCGGGCAGCAACTGGAGCGGGGAGGATTGGACAGGTACGTAGCAAGGGGAGCGCAAGCCAGGCTGGAGTACCTCGGGACCCCCGGGCTCCGTCCAGCTCCGTCTGGGAGCACCTTCAAACGCGCTTCAGGCCCGGCCCTTGGGGAAGCGCGCCTTCTGCCCCAGCGCTCGGCGCGCGGGCTTCGTGGCGGGGCTGGCAGTGTCCTGTGGGCATGCTCTCGTGGAGTCGGGGGCGGTGAGCACACCCCGCAGGGTGAGTGGCTGGTGTAACCCCTTAGCACCTCTGCTTTTCCCCCTTTCCTTCCAAACCCGGCTGGTTTCTGGGAAAAACAAAGTAACTTTTCCGTTTATGGAGCGGTAACCGGCGGGAAGCGGTATTGGAAGGAGCGCGTATGAGGCAGCAACGCCCGCATACCAACTGCGTCGGAAACCCTCTGATTTTCTCCCGGGGCTGAGGGGTAGAGGTTAAGCATTTGACATTTCCGTTAACAGAGCGCGGGATGGTGGTGTGGGGCTGGGGTAGGCAATGGAAAGAAAAAGCAGCACCGTTCGTCCGCTCCCTCCTCCCAGCTGGAGGCCGCCTTTAGGCCCATTAAGCGGGCTTGGCTCCCTCTCCACGGGCCTTGCGAGAACGGACCCTTGGAAGGGGATCAGTGCAACCTCCTTTCACCCGTGGTCCTTCACCTGCAGCGCCCTCAATTTCTCCAACCCCCACTCCCTCCCCAGTAGATAACCTATTGACTGTGGTTCGTGTGAAACCCCCAGGAAAATTTTAGTGAAGCAAGTAACTGAACTAGAGAGTTTGGAGTGGAGAGCGAGTGTCTGCCGTCCTCGGGGGTTTTATTTTCGAAGAAGCACCTAGAAAGAAAATGAAAATCGAACTAACCCAATCACCATTGGCAATCCGGTCCAGGCGCAAGGAAAGGGGGCGGGCGGACAGCTAGTAGTGCTCAGAACTCCCGGTGAAATAGATCTCTTCCGGTCGGCAGGTGTGAGCGGGCTCGGCGAAGAGACGTCCCGCCCTGGGGAGCTAGCGAGTCAGACCCTGGGGCACCACCCGGCAGGACGCACTTCTTCGAGAGCTTGTGGCCCCCAAGGCAAGCAAGGACGTAACCGCGGCGTGCGTCTCCGCTCCCCCGGCCTCACCAGGGCCGAGGGTTCAAGTAAAGTTGCTGAGAGGGGGTTTGCTAGCACTGGAGGGTTATTTTTACCCTGGGAAAGGAAACCTGGACTCTAGGAACTCCTTTGTGCCTTCTGTACTCACCCTTTCGCACTTTCCTCCCAAACTCGCGATAACCTAAACTCCTGTCCTGGTATCAGAGTAAACCCCCAAATGCTGGCAGTTTTCCTCTTTCCTTCTGTCGCTGCAGTAATCCCCGGGGAACCCCGGCTCGGTGTTCCCCTCCCCGCCTGTACTGCCAACGCCCTAGGAGCTCCGCTCTCCTGGGCCTTTGCCCTTCCTAGCAGGGACCGTCAGTGCCTAGGTAGGGGTTGGGAGGGAGGGGATGAAGCCGCAAAGGTAGGCGGAAAGGGAGGGTCAAAGAGGCGGAGTGCTCCCTTTGCAAAAATAACAAACTACTGCAAATTCTCATAAAATTAAATTCCACCTCCCTTTACGAATCTGTCCGCTCCCAAATCCTGCCTAGAGAGTGGCGGGAGGGGTGGTCGGGTCGTCCCCGGAAAGGGGGGTTGTGCGCAAATTTACGCCCGCTACTCTCATTTGTTAGTTGATTCAGTCTAAAAGTTCGCTATTTATAGGCCACACGCGGCCGCCACAATCCCTGCGCCCACTTTACTGCGCTAAGCGCGAGAGGTCCCCGCGGCGCCGAACTGCCGGTGACTGTGTCCCGTGATTTGTTTTGTTTTTGTTTTTGCCCTCACACCGCAGGCAGCCGGGAAGAAGATCTCGGGGAGTCCAGAAACCACCCACTCGCAGTACTTGAGAGCGGCTCTGCAGTCCGACCATGTGAGTCCGCGCCTGACTCCGCTGGGCGCGCGCGGGTGGCAGACGCGGGGGAGGCGCTGCGGCTCTGCGGTGGCGCCCGTGCCCCTCGGGCTGTTCTCCGCCTCTGCCCCTCCGACCTCCAGCTTCTCTCTGCTCCCTCTCCCCCATTGATTTTTCCCTTCTCTTTCTGCGCATCTCTGACTGGGCCCAGCTCTCAACTTCCAGCTGAGTTTGCATCTGGTCACAGAAAGAGACAGGGCTGGCCTTTACGTGGGAGGCGGGGTGGGCTGGGCGTGTGCGTTTCATGGAGAAGGAAATTGTGTGGGGCTGGGGTGGGGGAGGGGCGTGATGGAGCCGGCCTGGAGTACGGCCTGCGCGGTAGGGGAGGGGACGAGGAGTGTTTGGATCGACCTTTCCTTCCGCCGTGGCACCGATCGTGGGATGGGAACCAATCGCTCTGGAAGCCTCGCCATTTGGAACCCTCCCTCTACAGTGCAGGGATAGATGTCTTAAGTTAAAATCTCGGAACCGCCCCGGTAAAAAGGAGGGAACGACGTGGGTACCGGATGAGGCTAGCCGGGAGATAGGGTCACAGTCCGTTCCCTAAATTCCAGGTGGAACTGGTCTCTGCGATGCCTTTTTTCCCCCGGCGGCTGCGGACTGGATTCGCTTGCGCAAACATCAAAGGCGCAAGGAGATCTCGGCGGTCCGTGGGCCTTTCCCTTGTCCTCTTTTTATAAATGCCAGAGCCTGGGACGATGCTTCTGTTTCAGAACTGAGACGTCAAGAGGGCGGGGAGCGGGGCCGGCCGGAGCGTTCCCCCAGTCCCGGGCTAGAGGAGCGCTCGGCGTGCGTTTATGTCTTGGGGAAGGGCTGTGCGCGCCGAGCCGCGGCCAGGCGGGCTTTCTCGCAGGCGTGAGACGCGCGCCCCGCAGGTCCACCTGCCCTTCCCCCCACCCCCCGGAACCGAGGCGCGACATTTGGGGGTATGGGGGGGGAGGAGGTTGTGACTGAAAATAACCCGGGGGCTCAGATCCGTTTGGCCGAAGGACAGAGCTCCAGACCGGAGGCCAGGAGGAGTTGGAAGCCAGTGAGCGGAGGGCTGAGGCCTCGCCTCTCTCGAGCCCACGCGCGGGGCCCTGTGCCTTCGCGGCTTAACTTCTTATCCGCCTCCAGTTTCTGCTCCCACAGTGGACGTCACACTTGGGATCCCCCTACGGCCACATCTCCAGAGCGTTCAGTCTGCCCTGTGGATAGACTTGTGGGGAGCGAAGAGCCAGGACGGGTCCGTGGCAGTGCCCCGGGGTGGGGAACCTCACTGTCCGGTGTGTGTGCACCCAGAGCTCCCCGACACAGAGATGGGGGAGGGGTCTCTTCGCAGCCCGAGCGTCCCAGCCTCAGTCCGGAGCTGGCGCTGCAGGGACGGTCTGGTTTAGACAGGACGGGGGCCGCCCATACCTGGCTCAGGGCTGCACGGATTCCCACCTCAGCCCGCCCAAAAGGGCTGGCGGAAACTCAACGGCCAAGTTAGAAGCAGGAGCAAGTTTCTGCTGCTGTCCCTGGGCCGCATTTGGAGCCCAGAGGGCAACTTTATAGGAGAAGCTAGCGGCAGGGACCCGTAAATGTCCGCATTCAGGGCCTGGGTTGGGGGTGGGGTGTGTGTGACGTGTTAGTATCCGCCACCCCTCGCCCCATTCCCAGAGTGTAAACACTGCTCAGCTTTCTTGGCCCGCATTTTTCTGGGCTTCTACTTTTTTTTGCATAAGTCCTGAGAGGAGGACAGGGGAAGAAGGAGAGAAGGACATCAAAGAAAGGTGGAAGGAAGTTAGGAGTAAATGAGAGAAGAGATGTGGTAAAGGGAAAAAGTATGCCAAAAAGAGTGATCTCTAGCTAGCTGTTTTTCCTCCTTGCCTCCTTGGAAAAGAACACAGTGTTTCCAGAGCGGTGGCCTTAGCCGATACAGTAAGTCCCCAGCCCACCCAGGGTCTTTGGCCCTGGCGGGTGGTGGGCGTGTCTACTCTCCCAGTGACAGAGCTGAGCGCCCCCCCCCCATTCACATTCTAAGAAAAACCCTGTCCCCAGTGTTCTGGGAGAATGGTCACTCAGAAGCTGGGTAAAGATGGTCAGGGTGGAGATTGCTTTCACCCTTCCTTCCCCCTCCCCCTTCTCCATTCTAGGAACCCAGAGGGCTTTTTCCTGTCTCTGATGGGATCTTAGACCTTGGCAGCTTCCTGGGCTTAGGAAGTAAAATAAACTTGCCCCAAGGTCTGGCTTAGCTTTCTCTTCTCGCTGCTGCTGTGCTGCATCAGGCTTCAGGTTCTCTTCTGGCCCAGCCCTTCTGTGCTCTGACTCTGTGGCCTCCAGGCTCCTGAGGCTTTTTACACCTGCTGGGGCTCTGGATAGGAAGGGCCCCAAATTCTCTGCCAGAGTGTGAGTAAAGGTGACATTCCACCATCCAGACAAAACTAGAGAGTAAACTCTGTGTATGAAAGGAGGTGAAGGCAGAGGAGGCCTAGGCCTGTTTGTTTCCAAAGGGACTAGTTAAGAGAAGAAATAGCAATTTCTTCCAAATAGCTCATCAAGGAACTCTGGGAAGTGGCAGGATAAGGGACTGACCCCTTTAAATTCTTTGGGTCCATGACCTTAAGCCTTGAGAAGAGGCTGTTTGAAGGAAACGGTGCCCTAGGGTTTAGCAGAGGTGGCCACCTGTGCTTTCCCCCACCCTCAGGTGACAGTCCCTCAATCATGTTTTCCTGGTGCCAGGAGTGGCTCTGTCCCAAGGGAGGGAAGGTCATCCTGAACCCTCTCAGACCAAAAGAGTGTTCTGAACCCTAAAACTTTGAGCTGCACTATGCCAATCCCTTTCTCCTTCAGACTTTACTCTTAATCCCTAGGCTACCATCCTGTTCTCTCTACAGTGAAGCTGGGTCCTCTGGGGACTACAGTGGTGGAGTTGCCGCTCTCTCCCTTTCCCCAGCCAGAGCTTTGACTGGAAACAAAAATTACTGTGCTGGGTGTGTGTGAAGGCAGTGGCCCCTTTTCCTAAAAGCTGGAGCAACTCCTTTCCCTGTCATCCTGAACAATCTTTCTTGGGTCAGAAGTCCCACGACTACAGCTGTGGGGGTAATTCCTAGCCTATCCTTCCAAATAGAGACTTCTTTCTCTAAGAAGTGAGAGTTTACAGGACCCGAGTACTGTCTCCCTCAGGATTCCATTTGGTCTTTAAATTCACACAAATCTGGGAAGAGACCCGAGGCCTGAGAGAAAAATGGAGAAGGGGAATTCCGGAGAGCGGAAAGAAGAGCTAAGTAACCATTTGGCAAGGAATTTCCATTAACTCAGTGCTTTCCACTTTTTTCTCACCTGTTTAACTTCATTCCTCCCCCTTAAGTGAAGAAATAGAACTCTCAGCTTAGGTGACTATTTTGACTAAATGTTCAGATGTATACTCTGGCTGAGTGTTTTTAAAATTTGACCACTGAATACATAATGCCACCAGCAACGTCTTCTGTGTACTCTTCTGTCTCTCTTACTTTTGACCTAAAATATAAGCATTTCTTTTCATCACATTTCTTTTTCTTCCATCACATTCTTGTTCACCTTCAACAGGTTGGTTTTAGTTTCTGTAGGTCTCAAATTTCCTTGCAATAATAGTACATGAACCAGATTTGTTCAGCTTCTATGAGACAGGATTATTCTCACCACAATTCTCTAGGTAGTTCTGGTTAAAACTGCCTTTGCTTTTCACCTCAGTGAGACAGGGACTTGAGATGAAAGTGATTTTCTTTGTTTTAACTTGAATTATTTAGATCCTTGCTCTGTTTTCCCCTTCTGCCTATTTGGAATAAACCTGGCCATTTTAACATTTAAATAGTTCTGTCATAAAAGGTAAACATAACTTTTTGATATAGAAATTTTCTTTGAGATTAAAAAAATCATTTAAATAAAAATCATTTAACATAATTTCAGGAAATTGTATCTTTGAAATTCATTGACAACTAGATTTCTTTTTCAGAACTTTCTGTGTGACTTTGTTATGATTCTTTATGGTTCTATCCTCTGATCTAACTGAACCTCCTTTTAACTACTTAAGTATATATTCAGATGAGATTTTTTTTTTTCCCAGCTTAAAGTTTTTTTCAGCATTTTCCATTGTATAACCTAGTTGACAGGAAAGTTTGTGGGACAGAAAAGTGAAGTTTGGAGCACATAGTATATTTTTCTGACTCATTTATATAATCTCCATTTTACTGTTAACATTTAATAGTAAAAAAAGACATTTCTTTTTGGAAAAAAATATTTGTCTTTTGGGAGGATGCTTACTGGATAATTATTTTTTTCTTAATGTTCTTTGTGTTTTCTATTAGACATATCAATGTTTATTATTCATTAATCTTTTGAAAATTAATGAAAGATACAAATTACTGACTTAACGATAAATCATATCCCTCTTCTTACCAGTGTCATCAATATTCTATTATTTCAAATTAAACATTTTAATATAACTTAAAAGAGAGAAGGCTCCCACGTCTATTCATTAATCCATGATAGTTTCAAGTTAAACTATTGACATGAAACTTTTGGACATGGAGATGTAACATCAGGAAAGAAATTTCTATGGGTTGACTGACAAACCAGAAATGCCATTCAAGAGTCAAGAGCAACAGGCTAGTAATAAATGGCCCAGGGAAATCAAGGGAATAAGGACAACTTGTCAGCCACTAATCTTCTATATTCAATATTTCACTCTTCAGTATCATTTGGGTGATACACTGTGTGAAATTACTTTGTATGGGAAGAAGCAGCTTCTTGTTTTCCTAGTGAGTATAGTATTTTTTTTTATGAGATAAAATTTCAGATATCATAGAATTAAACATTTAAGCCATTTTAAAGCATGTTACATAACTATAGTTTACTGGGTTCACGATGATGTGTAGCCAACACCACTGTTTAAGTCCATCTTCAGCCCCTGTCCCCATGAAGCAGTCCCCTGTCTCTCCTCCCAAGCCCTGTCAACCACTCATCTACCTTCTCTTTCAATGAATTTGCCTCTTCTGGACATTTTATAATTGAGATCACTTAAGTAGGGCCTTATGTGTCTCGTTTCTTTCACTTAGCTTCATGCTTCAGGGTTCATAGATGTAGCATGTGTCAGCTTTTCATTCCTTGTTATGGCTGAGTAATTTTGGATTTTATAGATATACCACATTTTGTTCATATACCCTCCTCAGTTGATGGACATTTGTGTGGTTGCACTTTTTGGCTTTTATGAATAATGTTACTATGAACATCCATTTGCCAGGTCTTGCTTGAATGTATGTTTTCAGTTCTCTTGGGTATAGTCAAATTCCTGAGTCCTGCCTTAATCCCATTTTGAACTTTTTGAGGAATTCCTATATTGCTTCCACAGTGGCTGCACTATTGTACAGTCCTGCCAAAAACAACTGAGAGTTGTAATTTCTCTACATTTTCACCAACATCTATTTCCTTTTTATTTAAAAAAATTCTACTAGTGGGCATAGGAGGTATCTCACTGTGGTTTTAATTCATGTATTTGTAGTGACCAAGGATGCTGAGCATCTTTTCATGTGCTTATTGGCCATTTGAATATCTTCTTTGGCGAAATGCCTAACTTACTGTCTTTGCTCATTTTTAAATTGGGTTGCTTGTCTTTTTGTTGTTGAATTGTAAGAGTTCTTTATATATTCGGAGTATTGGATACTTAGCAGGTACATGACTTGTAAATCCCATTCTCTGAGTTTTTCACTTTCTTTCTTTTTTTTTTTAAAGATTGTATTTATTTGACAGACAGAAACACAGCCAGAGGGGGAACACAAGCAGGGGGAGTGAGAGAGGGAGAAGCAGGTTTCCTGCGGAGCAGGGAGCCCAATGTGGGACTCCATTCCGGGTCTCCGGGATCATGACCTGAGCCGGAGGCAGTTGCTGAACCAACTGAGCCTCCCAGGCGCCCCCTTTCTTTCTTTCTTTTTTTTTTTTTTTTTAAGATATATTTATTTATCTTAGAGAGAGAGTGAGCACGGGCAGGGGAGTGGGCAGAGGGAGAGAATATCCAAGCAGACTCCCCCCTGAGGGTGGAGCTGGACGTGGGGCTTGATCTCAGGAGCCTTGAGATCAGGATCTGAGCTGAAACCAAGAGCCGGACCAGTAAGGGACTGAGCCATCCAGGTTCCCCCCGGGTTTTTCGTTATCTTGATAATGCCCTGCAATTCATAAAAGTTTTAAATTTGTATAAAGTCCAATTTAGTAGTAGTTATTTTTTTTAACAGTAAGTGCTTTTCTTATACATGAGAAGACTCTGATTTAAACGCAACACAAAACAAATATTTAAAACTCTGAACCCTAAGAAAGAGAAGACTCTTCTGTAATGCTTAGACGTGAAATGCAGGTTATCAGGCACTACATAAAGTTACTGCTGTTGTTCAAGACCAGGAAACAGATATGGCTACACTGACCTTTTTCTTCGAAGAAGTCCAGAATTATTCAGATGAGGTGTCTACCCTGCTGAATGAGATCTTTTATCCCAAGAAGACAGTTGTTGTTTTTAAAAAAATTATCATTATCAAATTCATCCACCAAGAAATTTTAAATAGTCTTCTCTGTTTAAATGACATTAAGGATCTGCCTTAAACCAACAGCAAACAGGAAAATCAAAGAAAAGGTTGGCAGGGTGTTCCTAACTTAGCAGTTTCTACACAGAGCCACACACAGGCCTATAGTCAGGTGATGTATTTGTAAAGTCTCAACAGAAAGATCTTGGAGTCAGAGAGAAGAGAAACTAAAATATTGCAATGCAATTTAAAAGCAAAAATTAATAAAAGGGAGGAATTATACACAGACCTTATTAAAGGTAAAGGATTTGCTTATTCTCTCAGATTGGCTTCTTTCGAGTAATTAATGTATGAGTTAAAAATAATCAGACAGTGGTTTGAATCAGATCTTTGTTTTATTTCATTATTTAGTTATTGAGTAAGAAGGGTTATGGTGAATGCTGATTGAGACATCTCTAGTTCTGTCCATTAGAAGTCTTAGACCCGATTTCTACATCTATTATTTTATCGAATATGCTACTGGGTAAATCACTAGATGCTTTCTAAGTGTGCAGCCCAGAGTTCCTGTGTGAGTCACAGGCATAACTGTCGTCTGAACAGCCCTGAAGGATCCTGAGGGAAACTCCATGTCCTTGTCTATAGAGCAACACATTCACCCACTAGTTATGGTGGGGAAATACATGTGAAAGTTTTAAGGTGTTTTGAAGTTTAAGTGTGAGCTTCCCTATTTATGTGGCAGTTGTAACATACCAGGTATTGTCCTGAGATTTAATAAATACTGAAAAATTAAGTTCTCAAACAACCTTATGAGGTCGATACTGTTCTTTTCTCCCCCTTTTACAGATGAGTGGACTAAGCACAGAGTGGTGGGGATGGTGACCTGGGCCTCACACCACTTTCTCAAGCTCATATCACTGAGAGGTGACAAAGTTAAATTTTGAACCTAGGCAGTCTGGCTTGAGAATCTATGTTTTCTAAAGTCTCTAAAATCTAGAGATTTCTGATGAAAATTTGAGTCACTGAACTAAATGATATAGAAATATTTATTGGGTACCTATTATGTGTCCAGTGTCTCTTGGAACATTCAAAGATCTACCAGTGCTAGGACTGCATTATCACATTCTCTTCATGGTAATAGTTAGCTGAAATCCAGTTGTCACTGCCGTCTTTTCATGGGATCACCGTACTTGGCTTGATTCCTTTACTTGTTACCTTTATGAGTCCTAGAACCAATCACATGTGTTACTTGCTAATGTGAGACACAGGCAGGGAAAGTAGATCACAACCAGAACATTAAGCACAAAGGCAATGATAAACATCATGGCATGAATTCAGTTTTCCAAATTCTCTTGCTGCTATCACTCATCACAGGTCAATGAACCAGTTGGGTATCCACTGAATGCGTGCATAGTGGGATAAACACTTAAAATTTAAAAGTTTAAAATCAGAAGGGCAAGAAAAGCCAACACCAAAAAATGATGAGAAATTAATATACAGGAAGTACAGTAGTACTTCCACTAGTTGGAAATTTTTAATAATTTGTCTTTTAGGCAGAGATTTTTCAGTCATAGAGTTTGTTTTCTTATTTTATAAAGAAAACATAAATAAGCAATATTGGATCTGTGCCAGAAGGCAGGCTTCAGGATCTACTGCAAGGTTAGGAAATAATCGACAGAGTCTCTAGTGTTTTCAAAGGATTCTTGTAGGGTGATTGAGTTGTTTTCATGGCAATTACCCTGAGTGCGACAGGCTCCAGAAGAGTCTTCAGAATGGAGAGAAAATTAAATATGCTGAGTACTGTATTATTGTTACATGTATTCCATTGCTTTCTGCTTTTTGAACAATGATTAATTATTATTAATGAAGGTACTTGATAGGCACAAACCGCGTTGTAAATACATAGATGCCAACCAAAGAGTTTACTCTAGCCTTTATCCCACTTAAGAATGAAGAGTCCACTCTTTGAAGGCCTGGTACCAAGCCGAGGAAGTATTTGAACATTCAGTATATGGTGGCCAATGTCACAGAGTTTGGCTCTTGCCATGCTTTGACTAATTACTATATCCACAAGCATGAGCCAAGCATTCTGAGGGACAGTTTGCTGGGTTGACTGATCATGGATACATACACTATTGGTCTAGCTCTGTTTTGTCTGTCTTTAAAGAATCAAAAAATCTTGTTGAACACTTGCTGTGATAGAGCTAGTTTAATACCATCAAACATTAAAATAACTGAACTTACTGATTTGTTAGACAGTGTGTGTGAGTACCTGGTAGGTTTCAGGGCAAAGTTTTATGTTTTCCCCTTACCCAGTGCTATGAGGTGGGTGGTAGGAGCTAGGCTTCTAGGTTAGGAAACGTATCATGAGTCCCACAAAGGGAAGTGAAGCTGGGAGGTTACCGCCATGGCCACATGAGTGGTGGGGATGGTGAGCTGGGCCTCACACCACAGGCTTCTGATACCAAGTAAGGGACACCTCTTCAACAGTGTCTTTTGTTCAGCATTTCTGAGAGTGCATTCCACCTGAACACCTATGTCAGGATGACCTAGGATATTTGTGTAAAATGTGGAGATCTGGGCTCTCTCTAGAAATACTCGGGACATACTGAATCCCCAGGACTTAGCATTTATAATGGCCCTCTTAGTAGATTTTTTTTTTAAAAAAGATTTTATTTATTTGACAGACAGAAACACAGCCAGAGAGGGAACACAAGCAGGGGGAGTGAGAGAGGGAGAAACAGGCTTCCCACCGAGCAGGGAGCCCGATGCGGGACTCGATCCCAGGTCTCCAGGATCATGACCTGAGCCGAAGGCAGTCGCTTAACCAACTGAGCCACCCAGGTGCCCCCCCCCAGTAGATTTTTTTTAAAAAAGATTCTATTTATTTGCGAGAGAGAGAGAGAGAGAAAGAGAGAGAAAGAGAGAGAGGGAGAGAGAGAGAACACAAGCAGGGGGAGCAGCAGGCAGAATTTCTCAAGAAGAAAGCTTCTTGCTGAGCCAGAAGCCTGACACAGGACTTGATCCCAGGACCTAGTGATGACCTGATCCGAAAGCAGACGCTTAACCAGTGGAGTCACCCAAACACCCCTCAGTAGATTTTTATACACAGTAAATTTTAAGCATTGCTGGTCTAGGTACTAGAAACTTTGATATATATGGTCAGGTTAATTTGATGCTAACGGAAGTAGTTCGAGAACGAAGGAGAAATTTTCTGACCACAAATGATAAATGCTTGTGTACTTTTAACAGTAACCTCAGAAATTGGGATTTGAATATGAGCTTCAAAGTGATCCTCCCATTTGGGGAGGTTGTCTTTATTTAGGCTATTCCACAGATGTGGAAATAGTTTTATAAAGCATGTTCTGTGGGACCCTACTTCCACAGGATATTCATTAATTCATCAAATCCTTGTTAAAGTATCTAGTACTATGTTAAGCAGTTGAGGAATAGCAGTTAAAGAAAACAGTGTGGACTCTGGCATCACGGGACCCACAGACTATTGAGGAAAGACCTTAGGAAGTGTTTTGCCCCAGGGCTCCTGGGTGGCTCAGTTGGTTGAGCCTCTGCCTTGGGATCGGGTCATGATCCCTCTGGGTCCTGGGACGCCAGGCTCCCTGCATAGCAGGGGAAGCCTACTTCTCCCTCTGTCTTTGCCCCTCTCCGTGCTCGTACTTTCTTTCTCTTTCTCAGGTAAATACATAAAATCTTAAAAAAAAAAAAAAAAAAAGTGTTTTGCTCCAGAAGCTTTCATGTAGACAAATACATTTGGGTTCAATGGTTTCTTCATGGTAGGACATGGTCAGAGCCTTCAGTGTACTAATAAGTGCTATGAGTATCTGAGAGAGGAGTATTGTTGGGGATGTTTTCCAGACTTATCACAGGATCCTTTTGGATCTCATTCAGCTTACACATTTCAGTGAGATCCTCTCCTCCCTACGTCCCCCAGAAGGCCCAAACGTGTGGCACTGGTATAGATGTGGAGTGTCTTAACTGTGGAATCTCACTGCACCTTCACCGCCCCCCCAAGGTACTTCTGTTCTAATCTCCTTTTTTTTTTTTAAGATTTTATTTATTTATTTGACAGAGAGACAGATCACAAGTAGGCAGAGAGG